>QLOM01019984.1:0-12825 GCA_003313785.1 Termitomyces sp. MG148 | reverse complement strand
GTTTTGAATGTAATTAAAGGTGTGTAATTTGTCAAGTTCTATATCTCCTGTTCTTAGGAGACATTGTACACAGGAAAACAGATGAAAGTCGACGTATTCTCATTGACACAAGGCGGCAAACGGACCATATCATTTATGTCTCAAGCTCTGGGGCTGATGGCAGATCTTGATATTGGAACAGAGAATCTACGCTGGATGGGTGATACTCGCTTCGTAGTAGGATTGTTACGTGGAAGTGGGAGATCTAGTTGGTTCAAAGTACAAGTTTGCTGACGATGTATGTCTCACAGTTCTGAAGTTCAAAGCATGCCCGGTTCAACTCTCTTACAAGGTTGCTGAATCTGATAAAATAAAGATGGCGGAAGATTTTTCCAAGTCGCAAGCACATCGCAATAGTCAACCAGAAGTATCCACACCACAGGTCACGAGCGGCGCCCTTCCGCCTCTGGTGAACCTTCCAGATGACATGGAAGGATGGACAACTTATGATAAGCCTATACTGTACGTTTACGCTGGCAAGGGGCCATTTGTTGGCAGGTACTGTGATTTTCCGTCCATGCTGAGCTGACAAAATTATTCTGACCTCAAAATTCAGAGACTACATGGCATTTCCTGTCTCTCAGCCGGACGATGGGCTTATCGATGTCATGGCACACCCGGTGGTACGTCTTAAAATATCTGCCGGCGTTCGTACCTGATTCCAGTATGGTCTAGTCTTCACGAAAAGAACTCCTATTGTCTCTCGGAGGCGCGGCCAAAGGGGAAACTTACTGGCAATCTAGTGTAAGATGCTTTTGGATGACACGCAATAGATGTTTACTTCGTTTCTCTCTAGTTACACTACGTGAAGGCTCATGCATATCGGATAAAACCACTTGGACCCAAAGGTGCCCTGGCAGTTGATGGTGAAATCTTCCCATTCGAGGAATTTCAAGTAGAGGTCCACCAGAAGTTGGCAACTCTTCTTAGCCCTTATGGATATTATGCTGCTGACTTTTCACCCCATTGCCCAAACGCTTCAACTGATGGTAGAAAGAGAAACAACAATAATTACTGATTAGTAAAGATCAGAGATAATTTGTATATTCTTAAACAGAGCAAGACGCATTTGTGCGTAAGATATTTCCCATGTGGCTTTTCACGATGCAATTTCAATGTGGCCCGGCAGGGGCTGATGTTGGATTCTATCACGTGTAACTCCCATGGACGCGCCGGGAGTCACTGATCTACAATTTAAGCAACGTCTGTAATCCATCATGCCTCAATTGTCTCAATAGTAAGTACGAAATTGATATATTTCCTTCTGTGACTCATTGCCCCAGTGAGAAGGAGCGCGAGGCGAATATTGCGCGAAATCGCGCTCTTTTGGAGGAGCTCGAGCTCAAACAAGCAGTTGCTGGACTCGGATTCACTCCTTCAGGCTCTAAACCAGCACCCAAAAGTAAAGCTCAGCCAGTCCAGCCCAAGAAACGGGTGAGGAAGGTAGTACCCGACGTTGAAGTTTCCAGACGACAGAGTTCTAGGCTAAAGAGAGCAGCCGTTGATCCCGATGAGAGCCCATTGAAACGCCAGAAACGCGAGGTACAGTACGCGTATTGTGTCTATGACGATTTGATAGACGCATGTCACAGGCAGAGCTGGAGTTACTACGCGCTCATGAAGCAGAGGCGAGATTGGAGGCTGAAGAGCGTGCGAGGATGGCCAATCGTCCACGTCGACATGATCTTGAACTGAGTGTACTACTTGGCGAAGAAGAGATGGAGAAGGTTTCGTCCTTTTCAGCAACATTACAGGCTCTTGTTCAAGAGTCGTATCCAAAACGTGTCGCAGACCCAGAGGCATTTACCTACGGCAAAGATAACAAAAGGGAAGAATTAGAAGTCAGTGATATTCGGGAACGTCTTCAGTCACTTAAGATCGTGTCTCGGGCCAAAGTCACCCAGGATAGGGTTTATAGTGCAGCTTACCATCCAGAAATCTCTAAAGACCTTATATTCTTTGGCGGTGTGTCTACATTTATCGATTGGGCAACTTGGATCTCGCTCAATAACCAACAGACAAACATGGGCAGCTTGGGATTTGGGATGCAAGAGCACCTCCTGATGAGGTGACAGACGAGGATGGTGAAGCAGAGACCAACGAGAATGAAGAAGGGGGAAAATACTGGCGCTTACAGGTACATTGGCCTGCAACGTCCAAATCTTCAATAAGCACTGTCAAGTTGGATCCTGTCAATGCCCATAATGCATGTCTACGGTACCAGTTATCTTTGTTTTTCTGTTAACTCGTCCTTTTTCAGGTTTATACAAGCTCCTACGACTGTAGTGTACGATGTCTTTCATTTGAAACCAGCATATCACGTCAAGTTTACGCCATCGAAGATGGAACTCTTATCTCTAGCATTGATATAAATTCCACGGGCAACGAAATGTGGCTATCGGATAGCCTCGGTGGTGTGACACACCTGGACCTTCGAGCAAATGAATCCAAGACAAGGTGGTACGGGCTTTCTGAGCAGAAGATTGGGTGCATCAGCTTAAATCCTATACACCCACACTTCTTACTCACGGCAAGCAATAACCGATCGTTGAAGTAAATTTTTCCCACTCTTTTAGTACTGCCTTTTTTTATTATTTTGACAGGATATGGGATATCAGAAAGCTAACAGAAATCGCTGTCGAACTCGGAGATATGACAGGGTCAGAATTCGGTTCAGAATCGGTCAATAATTGGCTGAACACGGACTCGGGCAAAGGTTGCCTCCGAGCTGAATGGCGGCATGACAAGTCTGTCAGCTCAGCCTACTGGGATCCTCGGGGACGATCCATTGTAAGCACGAGTTACGACGACACATTGCGACGTAAGTCATGATGCATGATGCCCTTAATCTATACCGGATCTCAGGACGAGAAATACAGTCTGGGATATATCATCTGAAAGACTTAAAAGTACCGGATCTTTCCCGTCATCGCGACCATTCAGTCAAGTGACGCACAATTGCCAAACGGTTAATTCATACCTGCGATCTTTGGTAAATTCATCACTGATGTGGTTTAACTTAACAGGGAAAGTGGTTAACTATTCTAAAGGCGCAATGGTCTCTTAATCCTGATGTCTATCCTCATTTCACGGTAAGAACTTTTCGAGCTGCCTGCTCCTTTCATAATGATCAAAAATCGGCAGATTGGGAACATGAACCATTCACTCGACATCTTCTCTTGCAAAGTAAATTTCTTGTGTTGTTCTGTTTTGCTTTTAACTTAGGGTTTTCAGGGTGACCTCGTCGCCAGACTCGTAGATAAAGAGAAGTAAGTGCAGTAAAAGTATGCTGGTTCACGGTACACTCACTGGAAACATAAATCAGGATTACTGCTGTTCAAGCTGTCACTTGTTCCCATCCCAACATTGTTGAGCGGGCAGCCAGTGGAAACGCCAGTGGCAGATGTGTCTTATGGTCCATTCCATCGGAATCATAGTCAATCAGGCTAATGTCAAAATGTCTTCGAAGTCTGGGAACATAAATCAGGATTACTGCTGTTCAAGCTGTCACTTGTTCTCATCGCAACATTGTTGGACGGGCAGCTAGTGGAAACGCCAGTGGCAGATGTGTCTTATGGTCCATTCCATCGGAACCATAGTCAATCAGGCTAATGTCAAGATGTCTACGAAGTAGAATACAATGCCATATCACCCAATACAATAATACATGTCAAACATACACAGAATCCCAATCGTCATCATGATCTTGTGCTGCGGGTGGAGATTTGCGCTTGCGTGCTGAATCGTCGTTCTCCATCTCTCGCAGGACATCCCACATATCTTCATCTTCGTCTCGAACAAGAGGGATATGTGTAGGTTTCCCAGCGTCCTGAAGCACGCCGACCTCGTCCAACATGACCTCGTCCTCACCTGCTTTTGAATGCGCGGTGAAAACTTGTGACGCGGCACCTTGCATCGAATCCAATGCTTCCCACATATCCGCATCATCGTCATCTGCGACAGTATTTTTTTGGTCTACAGTAGTGGAAGTTGTTTCAGTGGGTCCAGAAGAGTTGCGCTCCCTTGCCAGGCGTTCCTCCTCTTCACGGATGATGGCATCAATATCAAAGTCATCGTCATCCAACTCTGACGCGGAGGATGGGGGATGGGATGGTGGATGAGAAGATGAAGAAGCGTAGGCGGCACCATTTGACACAGGTGACGACGCGCGAGAAGACCCGCTTCGAAGAGTCGGGTCACCACGAAGGTCTTCCGTCAAGTCTATTACTCCGTCATCTTCAGGTTTTCGTCCGTTTACAAGTCCATGTGCATCATCTCTCCAGACACTTAAAGCGACCTATGGGCAGATACATACAGAGAAACAACAACTTTTGACTTTGTCGACTCACGTGCATGCGTTTCGAGTGGCACAATTTCTCGATACGTTCAACGGTATCGCGGAAAGTAGTCCGTGGAAACATTTCATGGGTCCAATATCCATATATTTGCAGTAGCCTATTTAAATCTGTAGCCTGTATTGACATTGGAAGGCGACTCAGTGCAACGCAATGGGCGATCATACCTCGTATCCCTTTCCTTTGACCTTGAAGTTTTTTGTGTCCTTAATTAGTTTGGGAAAACCATGAGGTCCTAGCAACCGTCCTTCGTCCAATCGCATAGGCTTCCTCTTCTCCTTTATACCTTCTTTGCCCTTTTGTCCACCCGCCTGTTTTAATGTTTGGTTGTTACCAGGGTCTCTCGGAGGAGAGCTGCTCATGATAGCATGTGGAGTTAGGCTGGGCATGGCTTTTTTGTGACGCGCTTCAGCCTCACGAGTCAAAGCGTCAGTATCAAGATTAGAGGTAAGAGGTTTGAAGCTGAATGGGTCATCCTCCGCTTCCACTTCTGCAAACATTGCATCAATGTCGACATCTGATACGTTCTTCGGTGGTGGCTGGTGAGAGTTTTCTTCATCTGGATCTGCGAGAAACAAGGGCTGATGCGACGATGAGCTGAATTGAGGATGCGCTGGAGCCTCGTCGACGGGATCGTCCCAGATATTTTCCAAGGAGTCCATTGCAACGCGTTATTGGTGCCTATTTGGCCTGACGCGATGAATCAAGCGACAGTCTCTCACGTGACTTGCTTCTCATGGCGTCGGTCAACCAGTCGTCTTTGGAAGCAGTCCCCAACATACAGGATGGAATTGATTATTGGAATACGCAGCCGGCAAGTTACGATGGCGTTCTTGGTCTGTTATTTGCTGTTTTTTTTTTGATATATCACTGACTTGTAGATCAGGCGGGTACGGTGAGGGGGTGCGTGCTCACGTCCATCTCTTTGGAAGGTCGAATACTTGAACTAGCGTAAAGACACTACCACGTATAGATTCCTTTGGCTCTCGACTCTTCCTGCTTCACCTCTATCCCGATCTTTCCACTGTTCCTTCCTCCATCCGGCCTCTCCAACCTGAGCTTCCTCAGAGAACACGAGCTCTCGATGTCGGCGCAGGGATCGGTCGCGTCACATCAGATGTACTTCTCCATCTTGTTTCAGACGTAGTGCTTCTCGAGCCTGTCGAACCTTTCGTTCAGGAAGCCCTTGCGAGATGCCGGGCGAGTACCAGCTCTGGGCCTCTACAGAAGGGGCAGCGTCCTTGGAAAGGAATAGCAGATGGGTCAAAGAGCGTCACAATATTGCAAGGCACGCTTCAAGAATTCGATCCACTGAACCCTCATCGCGTTACCTTTCTGGACCGCATCGGGTATCAACCTTCTCGGCCGTCGGATGAAATTAACATGGGTTTCGACGTTATCTGGTGTCAATGGTGTTTAGGCCATCTAAGTGATCCCGACCTTGTCGCCTTTCTACGGCGCAGTCACGCTGCGCTGAGGGAAAAAGAGAAGGGGAAAAGTGTTATTGTAGTGAAAGAAAATCTGTGCAAGGACAAGGAGGACGGTTCAGCTCACACCGTATTTGATGATCAGGATTCTAGTTTGACAAGGTTTGGACATTGCATGCATCCTGAAATTTATTTTGGTGACATTGGATAGATCGGATATGGCTTGGAAGAATATTTTCAAAGAAGCTGGATTATGTCTTGTAATGGAAAAGGTACAGGAGGGGTTTCCTGCTGGACTGTATGCTGTAAAAATGTTGGCTTCAATCTTCTTTTCTTATGATTTTTTTTAACAACTTTATTGCATAGGTATGCGCTCCGATAAGGAGTTTGCAGAATAATGCCGTAAGAGTCAGTAACTAGATAGAAATACAAAGCTAGGGTATGTCCCAGAAAGAATTCCGTTGAAAAACAAGGTCTACCAAAAGTAGCGAAATTGCACAGATTCAAAGTCAAGTCTGAAGACCAGCTCCGACCTGGTTTGTACAAATGGTATCGTTCAAGTCATTTCTATGATCCCGTGACGGCTGTTCTTTCAATGCTGGGAAGGCAGAAAGGATGGCGCGGTCAAGAACAGGCCAATTTTCGTCGGATGTAGCGCCTGAGAGTGTCTTTAGGATAACCTTCTGCGGGCGATGGAATGCCAGTTGATGCGGGTGCTGATGTGAATCTTGAGCCGGCATCGTAGATTTTGCCAGCTGTGAATAATAATCCAGGAGGGGAGATGTTGAAGTGTAGAATTGTGTCAGGCGGCGAGCAAATACCTCCTGATAGATGCCCTTGTCAACATGGGAAAGAAGTATAAAGAAATGCTGCTTACCGGATTATCATCTGGGCGCTTGATTAAGGGTTCTCCTGTTATGTCGTCATACCCCTCTACCTTGGGAGGATTATATGACATGTTGTAAACTCGACCCGAAGGAAGATGGACCCAACGATCCGAGATACGACTCAGAATTATATCGTCTGAAACGTCGATGTTGACGACAAAAGTGAGAGGGACATTTTTCTTCCTACGTATCGAATTGTCAAAAACGGACTGACGTGTGGGTGATTGATCCTTACTGGAGGTGTTGGTCCAGTAGTTTCGCTTGGCCAAGCGTGCGAGGGAAACCGTCTAAAATCCAATGCTATAGAATGGTCACTAGGAAATGCAACAAGCGTGAGGAGAACGCCTTTACCTTGTTGTGTAGTGAGTTCAGATTACTCGTGACGACCTTGAGCATAACTTCGTCAGGTAACAGCCCACCCCTGGCAACTGTATCCTCTGCCTCACGACCAACCTCCGTTCTCTCAGCGATGTGTTGACGTAGAAGATCACCAGATGAGAGTGATAAGATGTCATATTTGTTCACTAGTCTTGCCGAAAGAGTTCCTTTTCCAGCCCCGGGCTTCCCGAACATGAGCATGCGTAGAAAGCGACTCGAATCGACTTCATGGTCGTCGTTGGGGGCCTTGGCATGGGGGGAAAGTGGAAGAGCTTTGCGTGAGGAAATGGAGTAGGTAAATTGGCGGACGAGGGGAATTTTTACGGCGAGCTGATTTGGGGCCGCTTGGAGGGAAAACATGGGGAGGACGAGGTGAGGAGTTTGATGTTTCGAGGAAGTGAGGCAATCGACGAATAATATTTCTTGGGGATTGCCCCTAATTTTCAAGGAAAAACTGGGAACGTGCTATTTGACTCACGTAAGTATTGATTCGGACTATGGACTAATTATTGAGCGGGGCCGAACCACTCTCCAGCGTCTTTAATGCACGGAGTACTGACGGAAGCCCGCATTCTCACAGCCCACAATAATACTGTGATTTTTTTTTTCAAAACTACACTCGATGGTCACTCAGTTTGGATTCGGCACTGTGTTCCGCCCAGCCCACAAGTGTCCGCATCTGTTGTACCCCAATGATGCCGCGGACCGGGTTGTCCGAATTCAAAACTGCGCAGACAGCCTTCGCAACATGATCAACATGAATGGGGGGAGTCGTCAACGCGTTGGCAATTGACTCTAATGACGACGTCGATGTGTTCCCATGTCGCAGCCTCGCACCTACATGACGCAGAACACTCGATGGTGTTGGCAATGAATGGGGTATCCTCGCGTGAAGTGTCGCTGATAGGTCAAATAGCACCGCAGCTGGAGTTGACAACGGGCGGTGGTGAGCATGATACACCAAACCTTGTGAAAGCTCAACCACGAGAATCTTGTCAAACCAAAAAGGTAACGTACTGGGCCGAATGTACACCCCACGGTAATCAGGCTTGTCCTCTAGCAAGGCCTCAATCCCTTGTTCAGCCTCCCGTTTTGTTTCTATGTACCGTGCAGGAATAATAGGTCGGAAAATGTCCTCTGCAGATATATACACAAATGGGCGAGGGATGTTCCGAGTTTGTGTACTCGTCGAAGAAACGAACGCCTCGCACACTCGTAGAGCTGCTCGTGAAATGTAGTGATGAGAATCGCACTGGCAACTGTGTCCAGGAAACGCACCCGAATCACGGTTCATAATATCATAGCTTCCTCTGAGTGTTTCTCTCGTTGGCCTCTCAAGAGGATTTCCGTGATCCCCAACAACGCTGTCGCGCAAGCTGCCAAGAAATCCGAGAATATCCCCTCGATTGACAGCCTGCTTATAGTTGCTGTTTTCAATAAGAATTCCCAGTGTGTGCACCACGCCGTCAACTTCTGGAAAAAGATGCGCAAAGGTCTCAGGTTGGAGTGCATCTCCTTTTTGCCAGTCTACCTGAAAACATAAGTTCAACCTCAAATAAAAAGGGATTGCAGCACACTTTGGACACCCAAGCTGGTGCACGACCTTTTGCTGATCGGTATGGTAATCCAGAGGAGCTGGATGGGTTAAATAATTGCGCTCGTAACATTCTGAACGAGTCTCACCTCACGCTTGTCACCTGTATTCCTTGAGCCAATGCAGCTCTACATATTGCGGATCCTAAAGTAAATGAATGAGCGAGCTGCTTGCAAGGCTGCTTGGCAATGTAACTCGGACAAAGTAGACATACCAATGAAGCCATTTCCTCCGACAACGAGGATCTTCCGTAAAGCGGAATTCATGGAGTAAGACACAATGAAAAGTGATCACAACCAGGCACGTCGCGTATGAATCCTGTAAGCCTCAACTCCTTACGGAGAAAATTTCTGACTATGTACATAGTACATTCGCGGACACAGATGCATAATATATTTAAAATTTTTTAAATTGTGTGCACAGCACGTCGACTTCTTACGTTCCTTATACATAGCTAACCAATAATAGTAAGGAGGCTGCCAGGCACCCCAAAAAACGAAAATAGGAGTCATAACGAGAAGAGTAAGTAAAGCGGCGCAAAGGGATGATCGATGAGCGGGTACCAGTCGAGGAGTAAAACAAGGGAGTACTAGCTCATGTCATAGATAGGCCTCGAGTCGTTCATCGTGCATCACGCAGGTCTCCAAGAGAGCCTCGTCCAGTATCAAGGAGGAAACCGGTGAAAGTCTAATGCAATCTGGAGATGAAAAGGACATTAGGTGTAAGACCAGGTGACTAGAAAGACAGGTCAACCAGTCGTTTCTGTACAGACCAATTCGGATACTTACTGCCAACTATGCCTTGTTCCAGACTTGCGATTTGCTGGAATGCAGCCTTAGAGAGGTCGATAGAATTGGCGTTGTTGCAAGTCGGACAATCATCCGCGATAGTAACAACCACAGACTAACATAAAGGTGAGCTAGGAGGAAAACCTAGGGGTGATAGGATTTCGCGAACCTTCTTGTTGGCAGGATTGGTGATCTTGACTTGCTTGCCGCATAAAGAGGACCTTACACCGGGATTACCGTAACGGACCTCATCTAGAGTGATATTTGGTACTATGATTGCAGAATGGGACATCCACTTACCGATGGCAGCAATCAAATCAGTATCCTTGTGCACTGTGCCACAAGCACCAGCTACTCCATTTTGATAGAAGTATGTAGCACTGGATCACGACTCAGTCTATCGACTGAGAGAGACAGATATATACATACAATCCACCTGTGTGGGTTTCGGAGGCAGGAGTAGGTTGAACCCGAGCCTCGGATGACGTCTTGGAAGGTGTGGGAGAAGTTTTGGAGGAAGTAACCGGAGTAATTGTTGGGGAAGGCGCTCGTGAGAGACTCGACGTAGCCATGACAGCTGGCGTTGAGGTGACGACAACAGGAGTGGAGGACTCGTCACCATCGTCACCGTCATCATCGCAGTCCTCTTCGTCATCATCGGTCGCAGTTGGAATCAGGGCCGAGGACGTGGGAGATGCAGAAAGTGCAGACGTGCATGACGAAGGGAGGTCAGTTGCAGCATTCTGTGTCGCCTTTTGGTTGTGTAACTAAAGATAAACACAAAAAAGGGAAAAAAGAACGCACCAGAAGAGGATGGCAGCATTGATCAAAGAAAGGAGTGTTATGTTTGTTGATGCAACCTATGGCAAGGTACCTGGTATGATACGTATCGTAGGGCTAAATATAGTTGAATCAGACATACGTCGACAAAATGAAAGCAACAGAACATACCTCAAGATATTTGGTTGCCCACCCGGCAGGGGGATCAGTACGGGGAACAACGAGACCGGAGACAGCAGTGGCCACGAAGGCGAGGGAAGCAAGACAGAACATGTTAGGATGGGGAACTGAGTGAATGTTGTTCGGTAGAGAGACAGTATTTAAGGAGGGACTGAAGGACTGGACTTCTACTGAGAAACGAGACAGACAGAACGCACGCGGACGTACCCTCGAGAAAGCAAGGGAAGGGCGAGGAGGAAGCAGAAAGAAAGAGAAAGAAGGTTATTCCACCGAGGGATCCTTCATCTGCCCGAAACCTTATATAGGGCAGCAGGCATGATCTCACGCTTGCAACAAGTCTATATTCGGGCAACCCGTTCCTTCATGTGTGCCGATCCATATTCATGTTTGACCATTGTCCGCGTCAACTTTGACAAATTGACGTCGAGCGGCGATTTTCTGCGACTGATCCGAGAGCGGCCAACGTGGCAAATGTCCGTGACAAGAGGAGATTTGTGAGACCAGTGCCGAGCGTAATTATTCTTGTTCCTGAACATTCATCCCAATTCATATATTCCGTCGGTGGTTGTTTGGCTGACACCTCATCATCAAACAGCGGCAATTACCGCAGTCACTGTGCTGCCCGACCAACACCGCCCTCACGGTTGACGACGACATGAGTATGTACGACCTACAATATGCCAGACGTCCTATTGACCACCTCGCCAGCTGACTATACTCAAAATCCTTTTGCTTCTACGCATTCACTCGACACGAACCCGTTTGACGACCCCCCGAACCAATATCATTCCCAGCCAAGTGCTGCAGAAGCTAACAGAATTGAAGAGATTCGGCGGCGCGAAGCCGACCTCGAAAGACGCGAACAGGAGCTCAATGCAAAAGCCGACCACCTCCGCCGTCACGGCAGGGCAAATTGGCCACTATGTCAGCATATTTTTCTCTATCGGCTGTAATATTAACTATCCTCTTCTGCTTAGTTTACCCTCTCATCTTCCACTCGATAAAGGATGAGATTCCCGAGGCTTCACAGCCGCTGATCACTCGCTTGTACCAACTATGGTTGGTTCTCGTCGCAACTTTAATCGTCAACATGGTCGCATGTATCTTCATTTTACTTGCCGGAAACGATGATGGCAGTCGGGACCTCGGTGCAAGCATTGGGTCAGCCTAGGTATAACCTTTGGACCCTATCTGGACACTGACTAGGCCCAGCTACCTCTTCATAATTCCCGTTCTATCATTTCTCCTATGGTACCGGTAAGGAGTGTCCATGGGTTACGTTCTTGAAGAAACGCAGCTGACTCTCTCCGGCTCAAAGTCCCATATACAACGGATACATGAAGGCATGTTCCGTACTTCTAGAAGGGACACTTGTTCCGTATTGACACTTTTGACAGGAGCAAGCACTGTACTTTTGTGAGAGCTATCAGACCCGTCATCCACGCTCAAGTGCCTACCCTTGACAACAGACTTGTACTTCTTCTTCTGTGGATTCCATCTTCTCTTTAGTGTCTACATGTAAGCAGGTCATGCATCGATTCTCTTCAGTGGTCCCTCATTATCGTTACCGCAACGAAGGATCATTGGTCTTACGGGGTATGTTCTGCCCAAGTCCGAGGTCGAGAGTCTTATCGCAGCTTAAACAGCACTGGTTCCGCCGGCCTTACTCGGACTATCATTTTGTTTAAACACTCCTCTTGGGCGGCCGCTGTCCTCGGCCTGGTCTCCACAGTTGGTTGGCTCATTCAAGGCCTCGGCAATGCATATTATTATCGCGAGGTAGTATTCAACGTCTTGGTTCTTGCCTGGAATCTGATCAGTAAAACCTTAGATCTACAATCATCATCACATTGCAGGCCATAGTATGGAGAAGGTAAGAGAATAATAACTTGATGACTCCTGAACTTGAACTCGTTTTAGGCTAAGGCAGAGCTTGCAACACATGGTGCGAAAGCGTATTTCACACGAGGATAATTGTCTACCAGAGTTATTGTTTCTTCATCTCGTTGTTGTAGTTTCGTTGTTACTCCGTTTAATTGTAGGGCGCGAAACAATTGCATATAGTATAATGCATTGATGTACTTATGTCATAAACTTGCATTATTTTCCATTCGTACGTGGCGCGGAGTTTAAAAAACTTCAAATATGAGTTCAGTTGTGTTTGATCAGGACCATCCTTGAAAGGTGAGACCTTCCATCTGTGTTGCTCAAGTGTCTAACTGTCCACAAAAGATAAAAACATATAAAAAAATCTTTACTTTCTCAGCAGTTGCGTTGTTGTCACTTCGTGTATGTCATCTTCCTTCATGACGAGCCACTTCCCTCAAGTCGTTTGGCAGCCTTAAAAAGTCACATAAAACAGTAACGAACCCCCAAGAAATTTTCAGAAAATCTTTC
>QLOM01019952.1:0-10247 GCA_003313785.1 Termitomyces sp. MG148 | reverse complement strand
TTGGACTGGAGTTTCAGAAAGCGTGTCAATTGATCCGTGCTAGAAGCGACTTCTACGAGGGTATGGCCAGACACAAGGCCCGCCTTCTCCACCAAAGCCGACACAAAAGACCACTTGATCGAAGACGGCGAACCATATAATACCACTTCGTATGGAGTCTTGTCTTCGTCAAAAGATTGTTCAATGGCCGTGGGTGTGGACGTAATCGGAGCCCGACCCTCTTCAAAATACAGACCAAAAGGGTCTATAACCACGGCAGAATGATCAACTTCATCAGTCTCGTCGGTCGAGATGTCGGTATCAAATGTCGCATCTGACACTCTAACGTCCCCACAAGACCTATTCAATTTCATCTGGGAACTAGTCAAAGGATCGGGGAAAGAAAGTCGCAGATCACGAATGGAAGCATGGACACTAGCTGTACTAGAGCGAGAGGCACTGAGGGTGCTGATCATGCTCTGATCAAGAGCTTCGTTGACCCGCTGTTCCTCAATGGGGTCGTGAATAGCGCCCGCCGTTGCCTTTGGTACAGCCATATTTAGCTCCATCGCGGGGGTCAGTGGTGGCATCGCGGTCGCAGGGCAACGGCTTTGAGCTTCTTCGTCGCCAGGACCTTCAACGAAACCTTCCCATGCATCGACATCTCCATCTCTAGAGCTGCTAATGCTGATTGAAGACCTCCGAGACAAAGGCGTTAGGCCCATGTCCTCACTATAGCTGTCTCCAGAGATAACTGAGTCATTGTCGTCGGATTCATGATTACTAGCAACGTCGAGCCAGTCAGAGTCGGACAGGCTATCGACTTCGGACATTCTAGAGGAGGGAGGATAATCGTCCAACAGTTGGCTGTAGCTGTGATTCATTGCAAATCGACAAAAGGGGGAGGTAGGCCTTAAGTAGTGGAAACCGGCACAACCTGCCGGTGCTTTTGTGATATCCATATCTAATCAGATTACGACTAGTCTGAGTTCTTTCGCGCACGAACCAAGCACTTCCCTATGTCCTTCTTGGAACTTCCTGTCGATATAATCCTGAGCGTCGTTTCACTCTTAACCATCGAGGATATTCTATCTCTGAAACAGGTTATTTGCTAATAGGCCTTCAAGTCTCCCAGCTGACACCAGGTTCGCCACGCAGACATGTCGTGTCCTACACGTTATAGGTTGTCTGGATGTCGTGTGGCATAAAGTGACAGTTGATCTTCCTTTGGATCTTCCTATAAGGAAGGACATCAGAATACTCACAGGTTCTGAGATACAAGCTATCGTGATAAAGGCACTCCGTCTGGAACGCAACTGGTGCGGGCATACGGGGCGGCCGCGCCAAATCCTCCAGATACAGAGAGATGTCGTTATTTACCAAATGCAGCATCTAGGATCTAAATGGCTTGTGACCCTTACCCGGTCGCAACTAGCATTTCGACTTTCCATCGTCTCCTTAAGTGTTGATCTCTGTTATCGCATAGCAGATTGTCATGCCGTTGCAATGTCGTTCTTCGCCGATCTCCAATCAGAATCGGCCGGAATGATTGTGACAATTGAATCTGATGGAATGCAAACGGAGTGTGTGCCCTTTGATTGCTGACGCGAACAGACTCATTCATGGTTATCATTCAGGTATTTGAACGTTTATTCCTTCGCTTTACCCCATGAACAAGGAGCCTCTTGTCCAACACGAAAGATCCACAGTATTCCCAGACATACATCCGAGGGCACATTTTCCGATATACAAATCTGTGGAGATGTCGTTGCCGCAAGTATCGCTCGTTTCATGGATTCGGTTAGCCCGCCCTCATACGAGCTATTTTTTATAAATATTGTCACCAACGTGCGCTGGAGGTGTTCAGCGACACCCGTGAGTGATTTTTTTGTGGAAAATTTGTGTATACCAATGGTAATGTATGCAGGACATCGAACGGCTACGTTTCAAGCTATTTCCGGATCGTGTCGTCAATGTGGGCGTACGGTGCGGAACTGATGATATTCTGGTGATCAGTGTTCACACTCTCCCTCCATTGCTCGACAGCTCTGCGAAAGCGGGTTCATCGCTCTTCCAACGAGAAGAAGCTTCATATACGAACCACGTAGCTCATCATGAGATTGTCGTGCCTTTTCAAGGTTTTGACTTTCACATTTCGGTAGAGCCATTTATGAGCTCGCTAGGATTGGACTCCCTGCCGATTTTGGTCTTTCCCCATTTCTTTCACTACAAGGGGACTGGCTGTATATTCAGAATTCCACTCTCGAGTTCAATGAAGCTGTCATCGTCGTTTTTTAAAACGCCACCGAAAACGACTGTTGACGTTACCTGCCTCGGAGGATCAGGGAGACGAGCTGTTTGGCTGCGGCGACACTGGGAAACGGACAATTTTGAACTCATGAGAGGAAACTTTTCACGCGATGGATCAGTGAAGGTACGATCACTATTTCCGAAAGATATGGCGTTGCCCTTTGAAATTCAAAATTGCCTTTCACTGGCATTTGACGAAGTGACAGGATGTGTTTATGTCGGGCTCAACACAGGCGGACTCTATATCACAAATTTCTAAAAGTTGGTTCGAGATTATGAGTCACCAGTGTTGAGACGCGACCTTGATTCAGGCTTTGTTAATGTTCCGAGTCCGAAGAACGAACATTTCGTCGAAGTCTTTGTGCACTGTATTTAGGTACTACAAAGTAGATCCCAAAACTGTCTCGGCGTGTTATATGTACATAAGGTTTCTTTAGAGTGATCGACGCTGGCACCACGTGGCAATAACTCGCCGAAATTCTTCTAATCGCAGAAATCATCCTTGACCCGTCTATTTGCCCGAATTTTAATTCTATCTGACCTCTGGTCTTACGTCCTCTCCTTGACTTTGTTGGGCTCGAGCTCCAGCCGAACGATTATTGACTGATTCTGGTATCGATGGAGCACGAAATAGCCCAAGTTGTACAAGCTATTATCATTGCCTCCGATCCCACCCAAGTATCGCTTCATCAGCAAGCTCTTGCGTACATCGGAACTATTCAACAAAATGCGGCCACTACGTGGCGATTAGCTCTTTCAATCTTTGTGGATCAAAATGCCGAAGGAACGAGGAAATATCCTCCACAGGCCCGATTTTTCGCGCTCCGCGTGCTGGAGGAGTTTTTTGACAATCGGTGGGTTACCTTCGCTTTCAAAGTTACTCGTGTCTTGTCCATCTAGAACTTTGAACGCGTATACAATGTTCTAAAAAGCATCAAACATCTCAAGCATCGCGGATGTTACGCTTGTTCTATTGAATCATGTTCACTTTTAAATCTGGATAGCTAATAACTGCCTCTTCTTTAGGTTCGAACCACTGGACGGAGAAACATTTCAAACACTTCAACAGGCTTTGGTGGCATACATACAATCAGAATATGTCGGTGGATCTGCTGAATCGGATGCTACTTGTAAGTGACTAATTTTCTTCCTTGGATTAGTCCTTTTCTGAGAAGTGATGTGTTCCTAGTCCTCAGAAACAAATTCTCCCATACTCTCACCCTTTTCTTCCTGTGCACTTACTGTGAACAGTGGCCCTCTTTTTTCTCCGATTTTTTCACGCTCATCCGACCAACGGACAACTCTGCATTCAACCAACACATTTCCCTTCTTTTCTTTCACATAGTGCTGGAGATATCTGGAGAGGTGGCGGATCAGATGATTAAATCTGCGCGGTCATACGACGCTGATCGACATGCACGCGACGGTCGAGTGCGAGATGCCGTGCGAGAACGAGATGCGGCGAGAATTAATGAAGCAGTATTAACACTTGTCGCAGAGTGTTCTGAAAGAATGTCAAGTCTTAGGGAGCAGGATGGACCGAATACTCGAGATCTAGATGCGGCGATTGAAGTGGTGGACTGGGGTATTCGGACTTTTGGGTCGTACGTTGGTAAGTAATATTGACCTCGTTACGTAGTTCTGAGCTGACTTCTTTGAAGGCTGGATTGATATAAATTTGACCGTTACCCCTACAACTGTCCCTTTACTTTTCAACCTACTCAGTGATCCTTCATTACCGATTCGACTAGCGACTTCCGTAGCTTTGCTTCGTATCGTCGCAAAAGGTCTGAAGGAAGCTGGAGATAAACTAAGCCTTTTTAAAGTCTTGTCATTGGGAGAAGTGTTAGATGCTCTTGAAACAAAGACAAGGGCCCAACAGGTCGAACGTGGTTCGGAAACGGATGAGGGTGAAGAATCATATCGAGAAGCTCTGGGAAAGCTGCTGAACGTGTACGGTTTGGAGGTGGCAAAACTCACTGATGTACGTTCACCAGTACCTCTATTCGAACAATCTCCAACCAGTTACGTAGGATTGTCCGAATGAAGATGTTCGGAAAGAAGCTTCTAAGCTGATGACACAGCTCTTGCCCCTTTTGCTTCGATTTCTGGCGGATCAATATGACGATACAAGCTCTACTGTCTTTCCTCTCCTCCAAATCATCCTCAGCGGTGTGAGTTCTATGCGTCTTTTCCCACAGTATCAGGAAATTTAGTCGTTCCTCAGTACAAGCGCAGTAGAAAAATTTCGACAGAACCCATTGATGATACAAAGCGCTCATTTTTGTCCAATCTTCTTCAAGTAATATTGATGAAAATGAAGTGGGACCCAGATGCAGACCCGGCTGATGCAGATGAAGATGATAATGCTGAATTTGAGAAAATGCGTAAGGTGAGCTCTTCGAAGCCCTTTCAAATCACCTGGGTCTGTGTTCGATGTATTCTTTGAATTAGGACTTGCGTACTTTCATGGATTCAATTCTTTCCATTGATCAGGATCTTGTCACCGACGCTGTTCGCACACTTGCTCTCACCACCATCTCTGCATATCAGAATGGCTTGTCTCTCGAATGGCAAGATGCAGAGCTTGGTATATACTTGGTTTACATTTTCGGCGAAATCAATAAAAGTGAGATTTCTTCTGAGTTGCTTCGATGGTTACTAATTTAGATATAATAGCTGGAGGTAAAGGTCGCGCAGCATTTTGTCATGCGCCTCCAGTCGACAAAGAAAGGAGAAAGGCAACGGACTATTCTGAATACCCTTTGACGACACATGGAGAAATGCTTTACGCGCTCGTTCAATCTGGTGTAGTCTCATATCCTCATCACGCTGTTTCCCTCCAGTTTTTTGAAACTGTATCACGCTATACGGATTTTTTCAAAATCCGTAAAGAATGTGTCATTCCTACCCTGGAAGCAATGGTTGACAGTCGGTTCGTTTCGGTTTCACTTCCCCTCGCGATACGACTAACATATTCGACAAGTGGCCTTCATAACGAGAACGTCACATTCCGATTACGACTGTATTACCTCTTCCATCGTTTCATCAAGGAAGCAAAAAATGATATCCCGCCAGATATTAGCGCCAGCATCGCTCAGAATATCCTAGATTTGTTACCCATACAGGTCGAAATTCAAGAAAGTGATGAATCAGAGGGAGATCCTGTTGCAGATGCAGTCAAAAGCTCTGCTTTTGATTCCCAGTTGTATCTATATGAGACGGCTGGTATCCTTTGTTCCCTTCTGTTCAGGTCTCCAGAACAACAAACAGCACTTTTCCTTTCACTTGTTCAGCCATTACTGGACGAGCTCTCCATCAATTTACAAGCATCTACAGAAGGTCTCCAAGGCATAATTCCTACAGTCAAAGTCCACCATATCATCATGGCATTGGGGAACATCTCGAAAGGTTTTCCGGATTATCCTTCATCCACTGCCTCCACAATTTCAGATGGACACACGTTGCCACCCCTAGAAGTTCTTGGACGAGTAGCGCAGGCGATTTTGGTGTGTCTGGAAGCTATGAATGTGCACAAGGTCGTTCGGGATGCGGTATGTTCCTCGTTATGCTTGTATGATTCATTTGATATCCATTTTCGCTTAAGACTCGTTTTGCATTTGCAAGAATCATAGCAACAGCTGGGCCGAGTGTTACCCATTTTATCCCACCACTCATGACCCACCTCCTCGCGCACTTTGAACCTTCCGAACTTGTCGACTTTATGAATTTCATCGGTCTGTTGATTCACAAGTTGCAGGTTCGGTCTTTGACATGCTGTCCGTCGAACTCATTCAACGTATTATCCTCCAGAATGACATGTTCGACGTGCTAGACCAATTGATTGGACCTCTTAATACACACATTACAGCCCTTATGTCTCAACCGGTTGCAGGCACTGATGACGAACGGGCACACATTGATACTAAAAAGGCGTACCTCAGCTTACTCAATAATATAATGTCCAATAAGCTTCACAAGATTTTCACTTCAGGAAGTAAGAACTTTTCTTGTATGACGCATTTATGGGTTTGATGCCATCATGTCAGGAAACTCGCCTACATTCGAGCCCCTTATTGACAGTCTCCGACAACAGGCGGAAGATGTTTCTGATCCCTCGAGCCAAAAGGTGGCCTTGACTTTTTTGAACAAGGGTGTCAATGTCTGGGGTCAATTAACCTCCGATGGCATTCAGGAGGGCTTGCCAGGTTTTGAAATCTTTATCTACGAACGCCTGATTCCTTCGATTTTCCGCATCCCTTCATCTGTTGGATTCAACATTAAAGACGGGCAAATGATGGTGGTGAGCTTTGTGTGAGCTGCAGGGATTGAAGGATGAAACTCTAACGTTCGCTGTTAGGTTCTTCACGAGATTGCAAATCTACTACAAAGTATCTGCCATGTTCGTGGCCCGGAGGCTTACAACTATCTCTTGACCGTCTTTCTCCCGTCGCAGAATTGGCCAACTGAAACTGCATTACAGTTCACAACGAAACTGCGAGACCTGGATGGCAAAAACTTTCGGAAATATTTTACAGATTTCGTACGATCTTCTGGTTCGACTTCCTAGCATATCCTTTATCTATTTACGTTAGATTCGTTTTTTCTTGGAAACACTACTACGAGCATTTTGACCTTTATTAGTTTTGTCAAGCGCAATTCACAATTATTCTTGCCGTGATCCTCATAAGCGTTCTGCGATTTAGATACGTATCATTTCCACTGAGGCAACTGGTGCACTGGACTGGAGTTCTTGACCGCGAGGGCTCTAATGATTGTAATATAAACATTCACAAAGTCGTGACTTGACTCCGCTTGAAAGCTGCCAAATCTATTTCGAGCTTTGACTCGTTGACCCGTGAACATGAATGGTGAGTTACCGCAAAGCTTGCTAACTTTGACTCTCTGACTGCCTAACTTCAGCCATACGCAGACCAAAGCCAAAGATCGTATGTCCTCCCTGAGTCATACTGGAGATATCCCCTGACAAGTACACGTTGATTTTGCATGGCAGAAACCACCAAGAAAGGTGTGCCCAATAGTTTTCGGTCTTGTCAATCGGCTGATAATTCTAGCATGGTGCTACCTTCTCTGCAGAAGGAACATGGACCGAATTAGCCAAAAACATTCGCCAGATACAAAATCATGATGCTTCAACCCTTTCTTTTGAGGAGAATTATAGGTTCGCGTATAACATGGTCTTACATAAAGAAGGTAAAATGCTGTATGAGGGAGTGAAGAAACTAGTGGCGGAGAATCTCGACCAGCTCGCCAAGGAGAAAATTATACCTGTATTCCCAACGGGAAGCAATGATGATCCAATGCACCAAAGTCAAGAGTCAGATGTCTTTTTGAAAGCTTTGCGAAGCATTTGGGATGATCACACAAGGAACATGGGAAAGTTAGGGCAGATCTTGAAATATATGGTGCGCGGCTAATCACCGACCAGCTGAATTCCGTCATCTTATCTATAAACCAAAGGATCGAGTGTACACGAAGAGTGAAAAAGTTCCAGAGATTGAGCAAGCTGGGCGTCATCTTTTCCTCAGTCACATCATACGACCACCAATACACCAGCACATATGTACGGCAATCCTTCATCAGATTCAATTTGAACGCGATGGGTCGAGTATAAATCGATCGCCCGTCAAGGGATGCGTAGACATACTCTTACGTTTGGAAGTTGATGACAATTCTATGACGGTTTACAAGCGTGACCTAGAACCGGCGTTTTTGAAGGAGAGCGAGTTCTTCTACAGGTCAGAAGGAGAGAAGTTATTGGGGACATGCGACGCACCCGAGTTTCTTCGTAGGGTAAGAGTGATATAGCTAATCGAGATACTCAATAATCTATTCCTGTAGGTCGAGGCTCGATTTGAGAGCGAGGACTCACGAACTCATCATTATCTGAACGGCCAAACGGCTTTTTCGCTTCGCCAAATCCTGAAAGATAATCTTCTTACTCCTCATCTATCGAGTGTGATATCGCTGCCCAATTCAGGTCTGGATAACATGGTCGACACCGATAAACTAGACGACTTGGCACGCTTGTATCGTCTTTTCACTGAAGTTCCAACCGGACTTTCAACACTCAAAAAAGCCATCAAAGCCTCCATTGCTCGTCGGGGCATTGAAATCAATCGTACGTCATTGGGAGCGGAAGGTGGAGATGCGGACCCCCCCGAAGACATAGACAAGAGAATAAAACCACGATCCACCGTCAACACAGCTATTCAAAAGTTAGAGTTGGCCTTGAAATGGGTCCAAGATGTACTTGACCTCCGTGACAAATTTGTTGTAGTCTGGGAACGTGCCTTCAATAAGGATCGTGAAGTAGATGGTGCTCTTAACGAGGTAAATCATTTATGCATCTTACTTCGTATTGAAGAACCTTACTGTCCTCGTTCAGGCTTTCCAAGTACTGGTAGACAGCAATGAGAAGTCTCCCGAGTACATATCTCTCTTCATTGATGAAAATCTCAAAAAAGGTCTTAAAGGGGTGAGCAATATCGTTGAAAGGCTCGTTTCACAACTCACCATCTGCCTAGAAAACTGATGAGGAAGTAGAAGTGATCTTGGACAAGACAATGACCATCTTTCGTTTCCTCACTGACAAGGATGTCTTCGAACGATATTACAAGGGTCACCTTGCGAAGCGCCTCCTACACGGACGATCCGTTTCTGACGATGCAGAACGTGGGATGCTCGCTAAACTCAAGGTGGAATGCGGGTTCCAGTTTACGCAGAAGTTGGAGGGCATGTTCAATGACATGAAAATCTCAGCAGAAACAATGGAAGCTTATAAAACCCACCTTGCAAAAACAACGGTATCTAGCTTATTGCCGATGTCCAACCGGCTCACTGACCTACCTCTTAACTAGGCTCCTGAGATTGATCTTTCTGTGATAGTCATGACGTCCACATTTTGGCCCATTTCACAGTCGATTCCTCCGTGCAATTTTACTGCAGAGATGGTGAAAACCTATAAATCTTTCGAGAAATTCTACTTATCGAGGCACTCCGGACGGCGACTGGCATGGCTGCCCTCACATGGGAATGCTGACGTCCGGGTTACCTTTGATGCTTCAAAAATTGAATTAAACGTGTCGACTTATGCGTTGGTCATCCTCCTGCAGTACCAGGGTCTCGCATCTGATGCAATTTTGAAATATTCGGTAGAGTTTTTCGACCGTTCTTCAATATAAATGCTGATTTCTGTCAAGGAGCTCCGCGATGCTACGGACATTCCAGAGTCAGAACTGCAACGGAATCTCCAATCATTGGCATGCGCCAAGTATAAGATCCTAAAGAAGCATCCTCCAGGAAGAGATATTGATAAAGAGGATTGTTTTTCCTTTAATACTGGGTTTACTTCTAACATGCGCAAAATCAAGATTGGTACAGTTGTTTCGAGGGTAGAAACTGGAGAAGAGAGGAAGGAGACCCGTGATCGTATTGATGAGGAACGAAAACATCAAACAGAGGTTAGTGTGTCATTCCATGCTTTACATCTTCATTTTTAATCTATGGACCCTTCTTAGGCGTGTATTGTCCGCATCATGAAGGATCGCAAGCATCTGGCTCATAATGTTTTGGTCAATGAAGTAACGCGACAATTATCTGGGCGATTCCATCCGGATCCTCTGAACATCAAAAAAAGGATTGAAGGCTTGATTGAGGTAGTATCCTCATTTTCTCTACGAATATGATATCTGAAGTTTTTGTCTCTTAGAGAGAGTATTTGGAACGCTGTGAAGATCGCAAATCTTACAATTATTGCGTACGTCCTCTCTAATTTGGCACGATCTTTGTCACTTATTTTGTCCAGGCTTAATATCTTGTTTATTATTGTAACATAGTCACCCCTCGGACACATCGTACTTCATTTGTACAACACTGCACACAGAATACCCTACACACTACACACTACAAAATCAAGGTTTTTGATTTTTTTTTCA
>QLOM01019849.1:0-10968 GCA_003313785.1 Termitomyces sp. MG148 | reverse complement strand
CGCGGAGGGACGAATAAGAGATATGATTTTGAGGCTGAGAGTCCTAAACTTGCGGGTTGAGTCGAAAGTGCTTGCGTTGTCTTTTGTCGTGCTGATGAGGGGTTCTCTCCTAGGCGAGATTGTGCAGACGATCAAGAGTTTGAAGGCTTCTTTGGAAAGATCGGGGACAGTCGTCAGGTCGCGGCGGAGCAGGCATGTCGGGTAGAGAGTGGCAACCAGCGGGAGTGGGGCGTCAGGCAACGATCCGAATCGAATACTTACTGCTTGCTTGCTGAGAACGCTAAAGATGTTGAACTTGATTTTGAAATTCACTCGGATGATGGGCACTGTAATGTAGATTGTAAATGAGGACCCATTTTTCTCAATCCAAAAATTGGTTCACAAGTCAGCGTTATGGCTGCCACTGTAGATTAGATCGAATCGAGATCACAAATTTTGTCGACGGATATAGCCGAAGGGAAGGGGAAGGAGTCACGATATCGCATGAATCGATATCGTCTCTTTACATCTATCTCTGTCTGTCGCTGTCGTCCATCTATCCTCATCCATCGCAGAAATCTCATGTCTGAACCCGTTGCTCCCCAGCAGGACCCTGCTGACGCCCCAAACCCAACCACGACAACAACAACAACAACAACCAAGAGCGCCGGTGCGTCCCCGTCTGCGCTTGTTGTCTTCACGTGTATCCCATCCAGATCTGCAGCGAAAAAGGAGGCGAAGCGATTAGAGAAGGAGGCCAAGCTCGCTGCAAAGGCGGCCAAGGCCGCGCCGAGCGCCGAGAAGAAGGCCAAGGCCGACAAGGCAAGGAAAGACGATGCGGCGGCGGAGGTCCCGTTCGTGAACACCACTCCCAAGGGCGAGAAGAAGGGTGCGTCGTCCACGCGTCTCGGAAACTGAAACTGGAACTGAAACTGAACGTGGACGTGAAAAGACATGGCGCAGCCGATGGCGGCGGGGTACAACCCCATTGCGATCGAAGCGGCGTGGTACGACTGGTGGGCCGCGCAGGGCTTCTTCAAGCCCGAGTCGACGGAGCGCTATTTCCCGCTCAAAGATGGCGAGAAGCGGGAGCTGTTTGTCGTGCCCGCGCCCCCGCCAAACGTCACGGGCAGCTTGCATATCGGGCACGGGCTGACGACTGCGATCCAGGATGCGCTCGTGCGCTGGTGCGTCTCTCTCTCTCCCTCTCTCTCTCCCTTTGCGTACGGCTGAGTGAGGCGCGCGTAGGAATCGCATGCTCGGGCGGGAAACGCTCTTTGCGCCCGGGTTCGACCATGCGGGCATCTCGACGCAAAGCGTGGTCGAGAAGCGCCTCTACAAGACCTCGGGAAAGACGCGGCATGATCTCGGTCGCGAAAAGTTTGTGGACACCGTCAGGGAGTGGAAAGACGAGTACGCGCGTTTTCTCGTTGGCGCGTTGTGATCGAACGAACACTCATCGTCCAGCGTAGGTACCAGGAAAAAATCACGAATCAGCTGCACAGGCTTGGGGGGAGCTATGATTGGGATCGGGTGGCGTTTACTATGAACGAGGTGCCTGCAGACTTGTTATGTATTGTGCTGAACCCATTCTCATCGATTCGCATAGACGCTGTCAAAGGCTGTGATCGAGACTTTTTGTAGGCTCCATGAAGAAGGCATCATCTACCGTGCAAACCGTCTTGTCAATTGGTGTGTAAAGCTGAATACCACACTTTCTAACCTCGAGGTGTCCATGTCCGCATTCAAAACTTGACGTGTATGTTGATTGCATAAAAATTTTTCAAGGTGGAACAAAAACAGCTCGCGGGAAGGACGCTGCTCAACGTTCCCGGATACGACATCAAGGAAAAGTTCGAGTTTGGTGTCATCACAAGTTTTGCCTATGTCCTCGAGGGCTCAGGTAGGCGCCTTCCACTTTGTGCTCGACGACTCCTGACACTCCTCTAGACGAACGCATCATCGTGGCGACGACGCGTCCAGAGACCATGCTCGGTGATACTGCCATTGCCGTACATCCCGACGATCCTCGGTACAAGGTGCAGCCATCTCAGATACCACATTGTCCATCAAACTGACTTTTCCCACTCTCAAGCATCTGCACGGCAAATTCGCTCTCCACCCCTTCCTCGACCGACGCATCCCCATTGTCACCGACTCTATAATCGTCGACATGGAATTCGGCACAGGTGCCGTCAAGATCACGCCTGCACACGACCCGAATGATTATGAAGTTGGGATGCGGCATAATCTGGAATTCATCAACATTTTGAACGACGACGGAACGTTCAACGCCAATGCTGGCGAACATTTCAACGTGAGTTGCTTCGATTGGGAAGAAGCCAGGATGCTGATGAGTAGAGCAGGGAATGAAACGGTTCCATGCTCGCGTGGAAGTTGTGAAGCTGTTGAAAGAGAAGGGTCTCTTTATCGAGACCAAGGACAATCCAATGCAGATCCCGATTTGCAGGTGAGTACAAAGAAAATGTCATGACGTTGGTAGTTGATCGTGTCCCTGGGGCAGTAAATCCGGCGATCTCATTGAACCTGTCCTCAAGCCCCAGTGGTGGGTGAATTGCAAGCCCCTCGCAGAAGAGGCGTTGAAGGTGATTTGATCTCGACTTGACTATGCACGACAAGCTCAATGATCTACAGCGCACACGAGCAGGCGAGCTGTTGATCCAACCAAAGCAGTCAGAGAACGAATGGTATAGATGGCTAGAAGGTATCCAGGATTGGTGTATTTCCCGTCAGCTCTGGTGGGGACACAGGTGTCCTGCCTATTTCGTCAGGATCGAAGGGGCTGACCAGGACGTATGATTCTTTCATGTCGCTCGTGATTCGTGAAGTTGACTTGAATCAAAGGTCAACGATGGTAAAAACTGGGTTGTAGGACGCACAATGGAAGAAGCTCAGCAGCGCGGAGAAGCGCTGGCTGCCGGACGCAAGTTTACACTAGAGCAGGACGAAGATGTGCTTGATACATGGTTTTCATCTGGTCTCTGGCCTTTCTCTATCATGGGCTGGCCCGATAATGCACGTATCATTAAACTACGTATCCTGTTCTTGCTGCTGACCCAAACTCGGATTAGACCTACGATTTCAAAAGATTTTATCCCGCGTCGCTCCTCGAGACCGGATGGGACATTCTTTTCTTCTGGGTAGCCCGCATGGTGCTTCTAGGTATCAAGCTTACAGGGCAAATGCCATTCAAAGAGGTTTACTGCCATGCCATGATTCGTGACGCCCACGGTCGCAAGATGAGCAAGTCCCTCGGAAACGTTATCGACCCCATCGACGTCATTCAAGGCCAAACTCTCGAGAATCTTCATGCAAAGCTTCGCGAGGGCAACCTGGACGAAAAGGAGATCATCAAAGCAACAGCAGGACAAAAGAAAGACTTTCCAAAGGGCATTCCTCAATGTGGAACGGATGCATTGCGCTTCGCGCTTTGCGCATATTCCGGTGGAGGTTAGTCGTTCATCCCTGGTGTCCGGGCAATATGGCTAATTCGCTGCCAGGCCGTGACATCAACTTGGAAATCCTGCGCGTGGAAGGATATCGCAAATTTTGCAACAAGATCTTCAATGCTACGAAATTCGCCATGCTCAAGCTGGATGAATCGTTCGTACCGGAACCAACGTCAAAGGCACGGGCATTTCCTTGTCTGCTCTGTTATCCCCAACTGACGAGCGTTGCAGCCCACTGGTAAAGAGAGCCTTGTAGAGAAATGGATTTTGCACAAACTGAACATCGCCGCGGCCGAGATCAACACACAGCTTGCGGAGCGGAATTTCATGACTGCTACTACCTCGGCTTACAATTTCTGGCTCTACGAGCTCTGTGATGTCTACATCGTAAGGCTCCCATCAATTCTGGTAGTTCTTTTCAGTCAACAGGCTTGATAGGAAGCAATGAAACCCATGACGGACGAGTCGGCGCCCATCGAGACGAGAAGATCGGCTCAGCAAACACTATACACCTGTCTTGATTATGGTTTGAGGTTACTCCATCCTTTCATGCCTTTCGTGACTGAGGAGCTATGGCAACGTCTGCCAAGACGGCCGAACGATTCTACACCATCAATCATGGTGTCTGCTTTCCCTGTACACGTTCGTAACGTTTACTCCAAGCCGTTGCTAGGCAGCTCTAATACTCCCGATCTCGCAGGATAACACCTTTGTGTTTGAGGCCGCTGACAAGAGCTTTGATCTTGTGTTCTCTGCCCTCAAGACTGGCCGCTCATTGGCTGCGTCGTACAATTTGCAAACTGATATTCAGTGTAGGTCCTTTTCAAACTTCGAGTTGAAACAGAATGCTCATAGTCTTGCAAAGTCTTCCTGCATATACAAAATGACGAAGAGGCCGTACTTTTCGAGTCGCAGTTACCTACAATTGTCGCTCTTACCAAAGGGTGCAAATCTGCCAAGGTTGTTCGCGACCTGAGTGAGATTCCAGATGGATGCGGCGCCGCTGTCGTAACACCATCAATTGCCGTTCACACACTTGTCCGGGTATACTTCTTCCCATCTTGATTCTCTCGGACTCGATGTGAATCTTTTTCTTTTTTTTTTCAAGGGACTTGTCGATTTGGATGTCGAGATCGCTAAATGTGATAAGAAGCTTGACCTCACGCGATTGAATTTGCAAAAGGTCATCAAGGTGGAATCGCAGGCGGACTATGCAGAGACTGTCCCCGAGAACGTGCGTCTCGCTAATGAAGAAAAAGTGTGTAACTCCTCCTGGACAAGAACTTGGTGCTGATCGTGTTCGCAGCGCAAAACACTCGAAGCAGAGCTGGCAACATTAGAGCTTTCAAAAGAAATGTTCACCAAGCTAAAATGATGATAATAAGGAGAATTTCGGACTACACTTACTGACAAGATGGCTGGTCGTTTCCATCAACTAATGAGATCAAATTGTATTGCATCTTTTGTAGTGGGAAAGTTCTGTATTGAACGCATATACAGGGAATATGAATGTTTATCAGAAGTTGATACGTTGGTGGAGATCAACAACCATGTCAATCACAGTGCCCAGTGTCACCACGTCCACATGAAACATAAGAATGACACAGTCACAGGATTTATTAGACAGAGAGTATAGTGGGATATACACAACAATAGGAATAGATACATGGTACAAGGTTAAAGCAGTTTCCCATCATGCATTATGCATCGTTTTAGTACAGTCCATCGAATGTGGGTGTAGGAAGCAATCGTAGAAGTGTCCAAGGGTAATCGATATCTAATCGTCTATATATAGTTTATGGTATCCTCAGGCTTGTTACTACAGCACAAGCCCCATGCCCACCGCAAAACCGAGAACGAGGGTGGAGGCGAAAGCAGATGTGAGCGGGCCGCCGGCCACTCCATTCGCACCAGCGGTTCCAGTTGTTGTTGGTCCGTAGATGGCTAGCCAGGAGCTAAAATCCCAGATGGTCCCAGTCGCAGTAACGGTGGGCTGCTGGGTAATAGGATTTGTTGGCGTGAAGACGTCTTCAATGACGGAGGTAACTCCATCAATGACAGTAGTAAATGTAAATGGCGTTGGACCGCCCGGGGTGAATACCGTGGTTGCGGGTTGACCGACTGGTCCTTGCTCCTGGTCCGCAGTAGTGGTTGTCGATGTCGTCGTTGGAGTTGTCGTCGTTGGAGTTGTCGTGGTGTCAGTAGAGATGGTGGTCAGAGCAGCAGGAGCAAGAGTTTCTCTTCAAGGATGTGAGTTTACGAGGGAAAAGTAACTAGTGGTCATACATCGTGGAAGTGGTAGGGAGGCCAAGAAGGTTGAGGGTGATGACCTCGACGATGGTATTACCGTCGCTAAGCGAGGATCAGCACAAAGAAGCAGAGAGGACGCGTGGGCCTACATGTCTTGGGTAGTGATAGTTTGTGCATGGCTGACGATGGCGAGGACGACGAGGACGACGACAAAGAGCAGATGGCACATGGCAAGAACGTGTGGGAACAATTCCAACTTCTGAAATTTCTGAAAATGGCAACATGTCATGGATCACAAGTCACGGCACACTAAAAGTGTAACATTTTAATGGCCGATTTGTTATCGTAGGCTTTGTCACATTCTCACGGCGACACAACTTGACATGAATGCATTCTGCTCCGCTGCAATTTCCTTTCTCCGGCGTCCTCACACACGTTCACTCACCTCCCAGTCTACATCTACCCTTCTACAAAAAAAACCAAACATAACAGTTGCGCAGGCAGGAAAGGTTAAAAAAAAACAACCCCTCCGTGACTATGCCATCCCACACCGCTTCGTTCGTCTTGTCGATCCAGAGACAGGCAGACTCGACAGACCACAACCACTCAAGTCTATTCTCGCCACTATCAACTCGCGTTCGCATTTTCTAGAGCTCGTGACCGACAACCCTGAGCCTATCGTCAAGATTTTCAACCGCTATGACGAAACCACACGCGCCGCTGAAGCAGCATACCGAGCACGCGAGGTCGTTCGACAAAATGTGCACAAGGAAGTTCAGCTCAGCTGGGCATCTGCTCCTGCGGACCTCGCTCACAAGATAAACAAGGTTCGCGAAGATCTCATACGCGGAGCTCGCGTCGATCTCGTCTTTGCGCGAAAGTCCAGGCAGCATAAGCTCGAGCCGGCGATGATGCATGAACGCGCATCGGAGGCTATAGAGAGCTTACAGGACGTGTCTAGGGAATGGAAGGAACGCGAGATACGCCTTCCTCAGGGACTTCTCGTCGTTTACCTGGAAGGAACTGAAACGGCAGAGGTCCCGGTTGACACTGCTGTTACAAACTCGCACCCAGAGCCAGCTGGCAAAAAATTCGTCGTATCTTCAGATTGCACACTCACAGACATGAACAACGTGGCACGCAGGATGCAAAAAGACCTTGCCAAAGGCATCCGTGTCGAGCTTATTATTTCTGCCAAGACGACTACGCAAACGGAGGGCCAACAGAATAACCCACCAACCGTGGACGAATTAAATGTATACGCGGCGAAGCTGATCAAGATGCTTGAGGGCGAAGTCAATGAATGGAAAGAGCGAGGGTACAAAACCGGCGAGCAGCAGCTAAAGAACGCGCTGTCCATCTCAACCAAATTGCTCGTGTATCTGGAGAAGAAAGGCGCTCCGACCAAAGGAAAATTTACGGTGCACAAGGGCCCAAAACCCAAAAGGATGAAGCCGAGCGATATTCCGGACATGTATCAGCAGGACTAGACTAACCCAGGGATAATAAATCATTGTTATTTATTACAGGTCTGATACATGATATTTTTGCTATTTCTTAACTTAGATCTTAAAGGCGGCCTATGAGATGACGCAGATTCAACCATTGAAATCAGTGCTTTCAAAACAAGAGACTTACCGACGTTGCCGAGATCCTTGCACGCTTCTTTGGCACGCTCAACGAGTGTCTTCTCACCCTCACGAACCCAGACACGAGGATCGTAGTACTGAAAATGGAAGTCAGCGGCTATCCGGCGGACAAGACAGTCACACACCTTCTTGTTGGGTTTGTCGGCTCCTTCCGGGTTACCAACCTGCTGGAGCAGGTAGTCCTTCTTGTTGATGATGAAGTTACGAATACCACAGAGATACGCAAACTGGGTATCAGTATCAACGTTCATCTTAACCACACCGTGGCTAACCGCGGTGGCAATCTCCTCCTTGGTGGATCCAGATCCACCGTGGAAGACCAGGAACCTTGTGAAGAAACCTCGATGAACACGTTCCCCACGATTTTACACCAGTACTCACAATGGCTTCTCTTGTTTTCCACCGAGCTTCTGGCTGGTAAAGGCCTGGTGGTTTCCGAGAAGCGCAGGCTGGAGCCTGACATTTCCTGGCTTGTACACACCGTGAACGTTGCCAAAGGCAGCAGCAATGCTAAAGTTGGGGCTGATGGCGCTCAGCGCAGCGTGAACGTCGTAGACGTCCTCCGGTTGTGTGTAGAGGGCGGCATTATCAACACCGGTGTTGTCAACTCCATCTTCCTCACCACCCGTGATGCCGATCTCCATCTCAAGCCAGAGACCAAGAGGGGCCATGCGCTTAAAGTACTTGACGCAAGTAGCGATGTTTTCTTCTTTGGACTCCTCCGAGAGATCAAGCATGTGCGAAGAGAAGAGGGGCTCGCCATGCTGTTTGAAATACGCCTCATCGGCCTCGAGCATGCCATCGAACCACGGAAGGAGTTTGTGAGCGCAGTGGTCGCTATGAAGGACGACAGGGACACCGTAGGCCTTGGCGGCGATGCGGATATGGTGGGCGGCGGCAGTCGCACCAGCAATGGAGGCTTGTTGCTTGTCGTTAGCAACTCCTTTACCTACAAAATAAGCAGCGCCTCCTTGAGAAACCTGGAGGATGATCGGCGACTTGATGTCCCTAAGGATGAAAGCTAAGGACCACCACATTAGGAGTCCTTGTATCATTCACCTTGCAGCCTCAAGGACAGCATTTGCTGTCGATGAAGAAGTAACGTTCTGTTGGAAGAGTATAAGTCGATCGCGTGCGAACTCCGATATCTACTACTTACGATGGCCTGCAAGGAAGACTTGAGATGGACTGTTATTCGAAGACAATCATAAACTTACAGGGATCGCAAACTTCAGAAGAATGGTCAGCCCAACGCGATGTCAAAAGGAGGAGATATCAACGTACATTGTTCTCCTTCGCGTACTCAAAGAGCTTCCTAACGTTATCGCCAGTGAGCACACCAGCCTTCGATCATCATCAGCTTTCCACGCAGTGGTTGGTACTCGACAGTAACGTACAGGAACAATATCAAGGACACCCATGATGAAGCGTTGAGAGGATTTGAAGACGGTGGTGGTTATCAGACAATCCGAGATTTTATCACCAATCTTCCCCAGATATTACATCACTGTCACACAGTCACGTTCGCGTTTCGAATAACATTCCGACCGCGTCCGACGTGCGCCGGAACAACGAAAATCATATGTTACTAGGTCCTCAAGTGCCTTCAGTAATCTCTGCCCATGACATACATACTTCGTCCATGTTTTTGTCATCGACTGTCTTATGTGCCAATCCCTATCCATCAAACTTTGTCAACGCATCTATTATGCGCCACACCGATTGCTGTCTCTCTATATGATGTATCTACACTGAGCACCGGGGATACTGAGATCAATACCGGTATGATAATCCATCACAAGGGGGCTGGCCCTCGTTGCTACACATGCATGCGTTCAAACCATCGTGACCCGTAGTCGTCCCTTCATAGACTGACACAAAACCAAAAACATCCAGCACAACCGAACATAAGAAATGAGCTCAAACATTAAAAAGAAAAGGGAAAACAACAGCGGGGACCACAAAAACCTAGTAAACAACTAATAACCAGGTGATCGTATGGTATGTGGGTTTGAAAGGGATAACTTTTCTGCATGCGTACGCGTAGGGTAGGAGGTAGGTAGATGAACGGGTAAGGCTTGGAAGCTGACACAAAAGAAAACAGCATAATAAGTATGAATTAGGGCAAGGGCGAGGGAGTGAGTTAGCAGTGGTATCCGATGAATAAGAGTAGAGATGAAAAGCAACTTGAACTGGGGAGCGCGAGGGGTTTTCGTACGAACGGAAATGGAAAATTGCAATGTATATGCAGTGAATGAGAGAATGAAGAGATGTTCGATCAACGCACATGACATGTGAGCAAGGGGGAAAAAACGAGCGCGAACTCGACAGCGACATTTGTTTTACGTCTCTGGAGCAGGTGCTGGAGCAGGTGCCGGGACCGCAGTCGAAGTCTGCGCCGCAGCCGCCGCATCTCCAGTGCTGCCCCCATTACCGCCTTTGAACCCTCCTTTAGTCAACCCCGCCGCAGCAAATCCTCTCGCTGCATATGCACCCCCGCCCCTTCCCCTTCCCCTCAATGTTCCACGCCCGGCGCCTTCTCTCGTCTCCTTATCCGTCGCTTGCATGACTTGAGGAACAATATCATTAAGTTTCTACGATTAATTAATCAGCATCATGACAAAATCATAAAACAAAAAACAAACGCACTTCAGCATGTTTCTCCAGCCCTGCCTTCATTGATTCCTCGTCCTCAAAGTCTACATACGCAATCTTAGCACGATGTGCATAATGCGGGTTTGCTGCCGGCCAATGAATTTTCATGATCTACACCACTCATCAACACTCGTCCATAAATACATCTGAAGAACATTCACCTTAGCACGCGCTTCCCCGAAAAACTCCTTCACCTCGGCATCTGTCACACTTAATCCATTCGGCATACGCATAAAAATCGTCCAAGGGTGCCTCGGCGGCTTCCCCGTCTTGGGCGTGCGCATGCCCGAGCTCCCTGACTCAGTCACAGGGGACTTTGGTCCCAAATCCGAAGACACAGTTGCAGCAGAGCCGCTCTCAGGCAAGGCAGATGTATTCGCGCTCTGTGGAGTATCACCATCTTTCTCGTCTTTCTTCTCCTTCTCCTTCTCGGCCTTTTCCCGCTCCTTCCTCTCCTTCTTTTCCTTTTTCTTGGCCTTTTCACGTTCCGCCTTATCAACGGCATTTACATTGGCACCATTGATCTTGTTCGTGGGACTTCCTTTCTCCGTAGGAGCAGCAGCGGGCGGGGATGAGCTTCGTGTTGCATCGGGAGCAGCCACAGGTGCAGGTGTTGGCGCCGTTGTTGGAGCTTGGCTTACATTGGATGGAGGAAGCGTGGCATTGGATTGGCTGGGCGTTTGCAACGTTGTTGCGGTGCGTCTGTATGCAAAGTTAAAGCCTAAATGACAGTCAATAAGAGAGATTTGTTTGGACAGCATTACGAGACGCACCCTGGCTCTTTAGATCAGCACTGATCCTACCATCCTTAATGTCCAGTACAAGTGATCCATACGCGGCATCGCAAAGATTCCAATTCCAACAGTTCTTCCACGCAGGCTCTTCATTTGTTGACGGGGATGGCACGGGAGGAACTCGCTCAATGACACTCAACGCTTTGTCCATGAGGACCTTTTGATGGTCAT
>QLOM01019782.1:0-27964 GCA_003313785.1 Termitomyces sp. MG148 | reverse complement strand
GCCCTTTCTCTCTATCTGGGCTTTTATAGCTGGTTGTATGACTCCAACAACATCCTCCGGTTCTTCGTCTCCACTTGAACCTGAGCTGTCTTCTTGTAATACACTAGGGATTGATCTTGATTTTGGAGCCAAGCTGGCTTTCACTTGTAGTTCTTTGGCAGGTTCATCGAAAACGTCTATTGGTGGAAATGAACGGGTAAAGTTGGACAATGTGGGGGAGATCTGAATATTGGACGAAGGCGGTCGTTCGGTATTATCGTGCTCTGCAACGGCAGCCGATTGAGCAGGTATATCGTTATTTAGAATCAAAGAAGCTTGTTTGCTAGGAGAGTTTCTAAGAACGGGTCTCTCGTCAGGAGCCGAAGGCACGAAATAGCAGCTGGAAGAGGCGCCATCATCTTCTCCAGTGAGCCAGTCTTTAGGCTTTACACGTGTAGGTGAGCGAGGGATCAAAGCGTGAACTTCAGAAGATGAGTTGGTATCTTTCGGAATATTAGTTGTGTTTGGTATGTAGTTAACATCAAGTGACACAAGGCTTCCATGTTTTGGCGCTAATCCGGATCGCGACGAGTTATCGTGCTCATTTTTGCTCTGCATGCCGGTGATCGCTTTGCTTTCCTCTCGGCGCGAGTCAACAAGTATCTGGCTTGGAAGATTGATAGTATTGGAACCTTGAATGTCCTTTGCGATAACTCCCGTCACCTGTGTGGATCTTAAAGCTTCTCGGGAACGGTAACCACAAGAATTTGAGTCAATTTTTGAAAGACCCACATCAGCTTCACCAGGTCGGGCCAGAATACCATTGCGCCTGGAAAAGGAAGCAGATGCCTCCTGCGCCGCACGCGTGGACACCCCAATTGATAATTTGGTCAGTGTAGGCATTGAAGGGATCCCAGAATCTAATTCTTCTAGTGATGGAAAACGGATTTCGGTAGGATTCCCATCAGATTGAGGGAAATTCTCTTCATTAGGTGCAATGTGCGGCGATAATCTAGGAGAAGGGGCTTTAGATGTAGCAGGTGTAAATGAAGCGGTCGACGGCGGATATAATTGTGACGGTAATGGTAGTCGAGGTGAAAATGTATTTCTGGGAACGCCCACACCAGGTCGATCGGGATTGGTCCGAAAACCACTGTTGTGCATGATGGCCAGTCCTGTTCTTAACTTTCGAGCCTCAGCTAGAGTAGGTTCAGGCTTCTCAACCGACAGGAGTCCCAATCCATCGAAAGCATCTTTTTCTGGTAATGCACGCTTGTTGATGCCAAGCGGCTGCTGAGAACGTATTGTTGGGGAAAGTGAAAGCTTTGTGGACAAGTTGGGGTGTTGCGGTGGGAATCTATCTGCAACAACTTTATCCCTCAATTTCATAGAAAAATCATCCCCAAACCCGGTGTTCGATGTATCACCCAATTGTGTTTTCTTACCTCCAACATGCCAAGCATCAATCGAAGCACCATCACTGAGAGGGGCAGGCGTAACCCACGGATCTCTCCCGGTAGAAAACCTACCATTTGGACCACTTTCACCACTATTGAGTTCGAAGGTACTGCCCGGCGCCGTTTCCGTTCGCGTAGAACTTTTGTTGGGTGGTCTACCTCGATGTATAGATTGCGGGTCTGAAAGTGGCATACTAGGAGTTGCGGATGAGATTTCGGGAACCTTTGAATCTCCTTGACGCAAGGGAGCAATAACATCCATAACCTTGTCGCGAGCCTGTACACCGTGTCCTCTGGAAGGGGATACCGACATTGTAACCCTGTTTGATTGAGGAACATTTAGTTCTTGGAGTCCGGAGGATAGTGGTTTCGGAATAGAAATTGTGTATTTAAAGCGAGATTTCGTCCCACGTAGTTGATGAACATGAGCCAGAATCTCAAAAACACTGGGCCGCCTTACTCCATGCTCCTGAAGCATTGAGGCTAAGAAGAATGAGTATTGAATCACGAAATACAACCTTTGGGCATACCAATGAGCTGGTTCATCCGAGGTGAGTAGACAGGATATGGGGGGATTTTATACTGGACGTTCAGAATAGCGAGCTGCCCATGCTCTTCGAACGGAGTAGTGTAATAGCATAGCTTGTACAACAAAACACCAAGTGCCCACACATCGCTTTTCTCGTCGATCGGTCTTCGTGAATGGACATCGATCATTTCTGGTGCCCGGTATTGAAGAGTCGTGTGTCGATTCAAGTCAGATTCCAGCGCACGGATATCCTGAGTCGTCGCAGGAGGTCGAGATACGGTTGTCGCAGATCCAAAATCACAAAGCTTGTAGGACGCGGGCGAAGATTGCAGGATATTTTCTACTTTCAGATCTCGATGTAGAAGGGGAGGACGGACGTTATGCATGCAAGCAACTCCTTCGCAAACATCCACAAAAATCTGTAGTATCTCTGTCTCTGTGAGGCGTTCTCTGAGACGACGATTCATCATGTCAATAATTCCGCCACCTGGGTCAGTTTAGATGATGAATAGGGGTGTTGAAGAAAGGGCTGACCGGGGCAGTACTCCATGAGAATGAAGACTTCGTACATCCCGTTCGCCATCTGGTGCCATGCTGCATCAATGAGATGAACGATGTTTGGATGGCCTTGAAGCAGTCTCTAAGAAGAGCATAAACAACAACTTATACAGTTTACTCGACACGCACCATCACGTCAACCTCCTTCTTCACTTCTGCCAGCATAACTTCATTAGCAACCGCGATTCGCTTCAGAACATGATGTGTAGTGTTATATACAGGCGTCGGTGTCCTCACAAGGTACACGTGCGCAAATCCACCTTGTAAACGAGTCGATGAGTGGTCACAAGCCTCCTGATTCCCCAGAATTACTTACCTTGGGATAGATATCGCTCGACCTGTACGGTAAACTTATTGACTATGATGGATTGGCCGGGGGAAAGGGTTCCCTTGTTCTGCATGTAGGCATTGTACACCTGCTGCATTGGACATCCACTATGTCGATGTTGCAAGAGCACGGCCTGGAGAGGGGATGGACAGTCACCATCCACGTGACTGAGATACGACGATCGAGCTATAAGCGATCCCGATTTGTAAACATGTACAAGTCGATATCTTGTCATCTCCAAGCATGTCCGACCTCTTGCACTCCGCACTTAGCCACGCGACCATTCCGTACTCCAGGCCAGGAACTCCAAGCCTTCATGTTACCAAACAAGTTGGCTTTGTCGGACTCGGTGCCATGGGGTTTTTGATGGCAACCAATCTTGCTAATCAACACTCGTCGCCAAACGGTTACCCTCCTGTGCTTGTATGGAACAGGTCCATCGCTAAGGCTGAGAAACTTTTTGCCGCCCTCGGCAAGGATAAGATTCGTGTCGCGCAAGACCTTACCCAAATCGCATTGGAGTGTGATGTCATTATCACCAATCTTGCTAACGACACAGTCGTCAAATCCGTCTACGAGAAATTCACCGAAACATTGAAAGTAGGTTGTATTCCTTGAGTGATTGACAGTATTCATATTCGCTTGTGTAGGCAGAGCCTTCAACCACAAAACAAAGAATATTTGTTGAAACGAGTACTGTAAGTCACTAATTTTATCATCGACCTCATGCCAACAACCAAGTTTCATTTTCGCCTCAGATATACCCAACTTTAGCAGGTAGCTGTATAGTTGGCCAGACACACGATTTGCCTCATGAAATACGCGTTCTTAGGAGAACTTGATGTGCTTATATCTGCAATTCCTCACGCGCACCTAATTACGTGCCCAGTCTTCGGTACACCCGCCATGGCGGCAAAGGGCCAACTCCTTATTGTCATGAGCGGCGATTATCGCTCCAAGAAGGAAATCGCATACCTTTTTGTGCCGGGGATTGGCCGTAAGGTGGTTGATCTAGGAGAAAACCTAGAAAAGGGTTTGGCCCCTGTAACCTGTGAATGACTATGGCTCTGACATCATTTCTTTTAGCGCCTACATTTAAACTTATTGGAAACTCTATGATTCTTGGGACTCTGGAGGTACTTTCTGAAGCATACACTCTTGCAGAGAAGTCAGGGATCGATGCGGAGAATGTGCACAACTTGGTGCAGGGTGAGCAACCCGATAGTCTTGATGCGATCACTGTCGATGCTGAACGCTGTGGGAATCAGACATACTACCAGCTCCTGGGTTAGTCTATGTGCAGCGACACACATCGTTCATTGACTGATGTCATTGAAGCACCGTTGCTTATTCTGATAAGATCGCGCACGATAAATTTGATGGTTCTGTAGGATTTGCCATCGATGGTGGTATCAAGGATGCGTCGTTTGTTGTTTCTCCAGGGATACGCTTTATTCTCGATTGACCACACTATTAGTCACATCCGACGCTTGACGGCTGAGATGAATTCTCCAATGCCGACCATTGATGTTGCTCATCAACACCTTCTGACTGCTCGTGCGATTCATCAGACCATGAAACAGGAAGGGAAGGCTGTGTATGAAATATTAGATTGGAGCGGAATTGTTGCAGGCACGCGAGTCGCTGCTGGACTTGATGGACTGGATAGTAACAAAGTATTTCCCGCTTACAACTGTCATCGTTATTCATGTCTGACATGGTAAATTTTAGCACGACAGCGTTGTCCGTGAAGACTAAGCTCATTCGACTAGCCTCTTGTACTCATCAGACGTACATACTGTTAATCATGCCATAACATGTACATGTAACGCGAGAGTTGTAAAAATTAGGTTAAAAGTATGCAAGGAATTTTTACAAAGCACTTCATGGACCTATGAAAAGAAAGAAAAATGACGTGTCAGGGACAAAAGAGCAACTAATTGATTTAAGTACCTATGACAGACATGAAAAGAAAGAAAAATGTTAACATTCATAGGTATTATGTTGGCGTTTCGTCTGATGTTCATCTCTGGCTTGCAGTCGTAATCCTAATGTATTGCCCAAAGCATGCTATGAGTAAAGCCATAAAGTTCCACTTTATCGACCAGCGTACTGTACAGGGACCGTTTCGAACTGACTGCCATCTATTCCAAACGCTACATCAAAAAAAAAAGAAAAAAAAATTGTTGGGAACCAATTTTTAAGAAAAGGAGCAGGGAGGCATCTTGAGTTGAAGTATAGGAACTTAATTGGGGAAATGGTCACGTGTAAGGTACCCCAGCCCAAGACGTCGGTGATGCCAATTAGCACTGATATCTGTGAATATATTCCCCCTTGATATTCCATTATTTTTGGTTTCATCTCTCCGATTTGACTCCTTTGAATTCGCCGCCAGTGAACATGTGCTTTTATCTGTGGTACTAACAGCTGACACTTTAGCCGTATAATAAACACTATTCATAAGTATTATGTTGGCGTTTCGTCTGATGTTCATCTCTGGCTTGCCGTAATCTGTATGGCCCAAAGTATGCTATGAGGCCATAAAGTTCCACATGTCACTTTATCGACCAGCGTACTGTACAGGGACCGTTTCGAACTGACTACTGAACACAAGATTTTATCGTACACCAGTTGAAATCAGCAATCATTGTCAGACACGGGTTTCATCACTATTCGATCCTTCCCACATAACTTCGAAGGTTTGGACAAAGAGGTAACTCTCTCACAACCGCTGTCGAACAGATCTTCTGTTCTACGACATCTTCCTCAACAACCGGGGTAGAGTGGGATAAACTACGGACATGCCCAAATACTTGACTCGTACTATGAATTCTCCCGCCAATTCTGCCAAAGGCATACCGCCTGGTTCGACTAATCCGACGGACCGCACGGAGTACCGTAGAGAGGCAATCTACAATATAAATGAGTCTCTTCATGATTGTTGTAAAAACAATCGACATTTGATCCTTTTCAACATGTATTTTCTCTCATTCGTCGCCATCCTCACTCTCTGCCGTTTCTGTGCGGGTTAGCTTTGATGGGTTCAGTTTGTAAACCTTTCAAGGTAACTGACAAGTTTCCTAGCTCTTCCAACAAGCGAAGTATCAGGTATCGTTAGTGTCAGGGCCTGCGAAGCCAACATTACGGCTTTCAATGAAGCAAGAAGAGAAAAGCGAGGACACAGCAAAAGAACCGTTGATTTAAGCCTCCAGAATGTGGGTAAAAGTCGTCGCATTGAGACCATGTTGAACTCTGGTTCCTAGTTAGCTTCATGCACAGCAGCTCCAGAGACTCCACTAGGTCTAGACCTTCTACGCCACTGCTCAAGCAATTTCACTGATGTTTTTTTTGACACCTTTAGTTGATTACATCTCTAACCCAGTAAGCCCTATTCGTTACTCATCCCGGTTAACCGGCTATGAGCTTTCTAGCTTGTTCGCCAAGATGTTACGGAAGGCCAAATGTAGGTGTTGTTAATATTTCCTGCTGAAACTCGAGACCATGCCACTATCAATGTTAATGATGTCTTACACGCAGCGGGGTTGCACTGACGCTTGACATTACTGTCGTTGATGTAACAACATGTGAGCCTATGCCCGATGTCATGGTTGAGGTTTGGTCCCGTGAGTGGTTTGGTCTGATATCGATCGGTGGCGTAATGCTGATTTAAATTCAAAGCCAATGCACTCGGAGTCTACGGATCTACTTTCCTTCGGGGAGCTTTCACTTCTTCCACATCGGGGGTCGCAGAGTTCCAAACAATCTTCCCAGGCCACACATCAACTAGCGCGAATCATATCAATCTGATGATTCACGCCTCTTCTTCGATGTCTGGATCCGTTGCGCATGTCGGCCAGGTCTTCTTCACGGATCGTTGGACCGACGTTGTTGGTCAGTATGCAAATTACGCACAGAACACAAATGCACGCATGTTAAACGCTCAAGACCCCAACTTTGCGATCGCTAATAGCGCGGGATACAACGCCATTGTTGAGTCCGTCTCGGCGAATTCAAGTTTGATTCCGCATTCTCAACTCATTGTTTACCTTGACAGTATTGAGTCCATCCATGACGATTGGCCAGAAGGTGTGGTGGGATCCATAAGTGCGTTCCCTTTCACTCTTGGATTGAACGTCCCTCATGATAGTGCTCCAGCCGTTGGAGTCAATCCGTCGAGGACAGCGCTCGAGGATGTGGCTCGCGTGTGAAATGATATTTGATCGAGAGGTGATCTCCGCGATCCGGAGTGTATAGCTGACATAATGACGTCAAAGGAAATTCGAATATGAAAGTGGTCTCATGTTATGTATGTAACGAATATATATATTCTTCAAGGTAGCCATGGATATTCCGAAGACCTCCGTATGCTATTTTCTGCATCTATATCGTCTTTGAAAATTCCATCTCCCTGTCTTTCGTTAACTATTCACCGACCAGGGTGATGTTCCGTTGTCTTTACAGATGTTTCGTGACTACCCCCACGCCTCCACACGATGGACGGAACGATCCCACTTTTCCGAACACGAACCACAGATCTTTCCTGCTCACTTTATCCGCGAGAGCTATAGGATCGTTGGGCGTTGGCCTCGTACGTATTATTGCCAGTTCTTGAGGGCACGTCCTGAATTCGACCTTTCACCATAGAGCATACTTGCCATCGGATTTCGATGGCTTGTACCAACGGCTACAGCGGTCACCCCTGGTGCCGGAGACAGGTTGAAACAACGAACTAATCACCGCTCTCGACGTCGACCAGCGCTTGCTCTATCAGCACTCCTTGTCGGACCTCCAGACGGCACGGCGAACGGACGAAGTACCACAAACAATCTATATCGTGACAAACACGTCTATTTCGCTGATACACTTCGTTCTCAACAAAGTTCCACCTCCACAAACGAGCATGTGCATGCGATGACTCCTCACGATACACCAGTGCAATCTTCAGCTGAAGGAAGCCCACTACCATCCACTCAGACCCTGCCCACCACTGCATCTTACTTGACCAAATTAATAACCACGAAACAAAATGAAGAATCATTTGTTGAGACCGATTCGTTATCTAAACGATCGTCGCTGCCGTTCCATCTGCCTAAAAGGATTTTATCTTTCGGGAACAAATCATCCCTCCAGTGTCCCAGGACGTCCGCGACCGTCACACGATCATCATTCTGTATGTTGTTTGAAAATTATCATGTACCTCGTACTGATGAAAATAGTGTATGGCGAAGGCAAACACGGCAGGCAATCCGACGTGGGCTTTGTTCCTCCATGGTCATCGCGACGAAAATCTCCCGACACGCAACCTGATCCGAATGATGATACTTTTAACCGTCCATTGACTCCGTTGAAGTCTGCCAACTTCCCTTCCGCATCTAATACTCCTATCCAGCCGTCTGTCTTTTCCTTCTTTTCTTTCAAGACCCATCACCGACGCGTATCCGCTCCGAACCCTCGCATGCGAACGCAGCCATACAACGCACCGTACTTTGCATTGCCCCCTACAAGAGCCACTTTCGACCTATGCAAGTCTCGTCAAATGTTTCATGAGAGTTCGATTAACTCAAATGTGGAACATATATCAGAAGACCATCGCGGTCGACCACTACAATCACCGAAGCAGTCACTCATCAAACGACGATCGGCGAGCGAGGGTTGGAATAATGGACGACGACCAACGAGCTTACTCTAGATTGTCGGAATATATTATATCGTCTTCCATTGGCCTGGCTGACAACTCTAGATCTATAGAGACGGAAACAAAGCAATGTACTTTATACAATCAAGTTTCAAGTATCCATGTATTTATAAATATCTATATCGTCGGTCCCAGTATGACCAAATTCTATATGCGTCGTGCGCACTTCCACAGGAACACCCTACCAACCAGCCAACTCTACATAGTTTGCCTCGAGAAGTCTCTGTTCCTGAGACCTTGTCCCGCAGACACTCTACACTAGCCTTTATATCGTCCAGTATTTTAATTGTTCTTGGTCACGCAGGGGTCAGAAATGAGAGACCGGATAGTTTTAGATTTTTGCCAGCTTAGCCCCCACTGGTGTAGTCGGAGGCAGAACGGTCCAAGGCTTCTTCAGCCAGGGGTCCTTGCCCTTTCCTCCTCTGGGTGCGAGTCTCTCCTTCGAGATCTTTTGTAGAAATTACGAGTCTGTAGTTAAGAAGTATTTTGAGATGTCTCAAAGATTCAAGGCTGATGTGAAAGAGGTTGTTCTCGATGTATTCTCGGATCATCACCTATTTTATATGACTGACTCGTTGAAAAGCACTTTCCTCTCAACCTCGAACCACAGACGCCTGGGTAAGAGGCCAAAGATTACGTCCGAGACTTGGATGATTCATGGCTACGTTTACACCCGCGCTCTTGGTCATCGACATGCAATACGACTTTGTCTATGGGACCCTCGCTGTTCGCAACGGGAGCGAGATAATTCCTGTTATTAACGATCTCCTAACTCATCCATTCGCGGCAAAAATTGCTTCCCGAGACTTGCACCCACCCAATCATATCTCCTTCGCTGCTACACATGAGAAGCCACTCTTCTCTAAAACCATGATTTATCCTCCTGGTGATATCGAGCAGGAGCGAGGACTCGAGCAAGTTCTTTGGCCAATACATTGCATAGCCAATACCCTAGGCTCGGAATTTGTCGAAGGTCTCAATCAGAAGGCATTAACAGGTCTGGTCACCAAAGGCACAGATCAAGCAATAGAAATGTATTCTGCTTTTCGTGATCCATGGCATCTCGCCAACACAACACTCCCAAAGTTGCTCAAAGACCATGGAATTACCGATGTGTTTATTGTGGGCATAGCTGGTGATTACTGTGTCAGAAGCACAGCACTTGATGCGATCGACTTTGGGTACAAAACCTGGGTCATTCGGGACGCAGTGAGGAGCGTGCACGACGCGGGTTCTGAATGGGGAGATATGGAAAGAAAGGGCATCAAGGTCACAGACTCCGCCGAAGTGAAACGCTTGGTAGTATGAATTTAGACACTATCTCCATCTCCAACTTTAGCAAGCATTGTTCATCAATTGCAAGACTGATGATGTTGTATTGCCTTGTCATATCTTCTTCTTTGATATTACTATCTACGTATGCAGTACTTAACTTGATAGATCCCCGCTTATTCCATCGTGAGTGATTAGCGCGAGCATCGCTTCCACAACTGGATTGTTCTCTGATGCGAGGATGGTGCCTTTCTCGACACAACGCTCGAGTTGCGCATCTAGCAAACGTCTTGCAAACATGAGACGTCATCGCGACTAATTGGCAGGCATTAAAATATACCTTAGTTGATTGACAAGTATGCCAATACGAGGCCATGCTTTCAGTTTGAAGTGACTGTCCTTGATCCCAACGGACACTTCTCCTCCTATCTGGTTCACGGAAACTGGCCCTCCGAATAACAAGACAGCATACATTGGGACCTGCATTTGATTTCAAATGGATCAACAAATACATCAATAGAGAAGGTCTGCCATACCTGAGTTGCATCTCTTAGAAATACCTTACTGGACATATACTTATGGAAGTATACGAGGAACGGAGATGCCCACGTTGCTTCACTAAAGAGTACGCTCGCAGGGTGCAAAAAGACGCGTCCCTCTTGAAGATCGTAAATCTTATATTCCTTGGCCGTATTTCCTCGTTGTATCGTTCCTGCAGAAACCTTGTCGAATTTGATTCGGTCTTTAGGAAGATTTACGTGGGCGACATTCGGCCACAAACCACCAAGGACAACAGTTTTGAGAAGGTTATGGTTTCCGCTGTTTTTGTTGAGAGCAGGACCGGATGACTTCGAGCCAAAGGGAATGAAACCAATGTCGGAGAGGGAGAGAAGGAAGTCATTACGTAGAGTCGTAATTTCGCGAACACTGGCTTGAGAAATGAAGTTCTACAAGTGGGAAAAACAATCAATTTCAGACATTAAGCAAGCAATGTCGCAATCCATATCCCTAACCTTTTCACAAAATGCACGCATTTTTACTTGTCCCTTCCCTCCGGACCATAGGCCAACACATTGGTCATAAGCTGTGACATCCGTCAAAAGATCACTTCGAGCAGTCAAGAAACTTTCTCTCGCTCTGAAAAGATGTCTTCAGAGATTCAGAAGGTGGAATGCAGTCAAGCTTACTGTTTGACTTCGTCACGCTTTTCCGCAGGACTAAAGAACAGCGGTTTGCATGACAAGATAGCTGCAACTGTAAGGATTGGATCCAAACACTGAAAGATGGTAGCAAGAATCAACATCTAAACAAACGCAGGTCGGTATCTCTACGTATCCGGACAAGAAGGCGAGAGAAAAGCTGGCATACTTTTGCAAGTCTAAGGTCTACTGGAAGTGTAGACTTCGTTGTGCAATGAGCAGTAGGATGGAAGACACACGAGCATAAACTTACCATGTGTCGCCCAAGAGGCGTCAATCGCCCAGAATCATCAACTGCCCCAAGCTCTTCTAATGTAGACCATGCTCGTTCCATGGCTACAACTTCTGGAGGATCAATAGCGCGACGCAAGAAGAGCTGTGTCTACTTTAGCTCCGGAATAAAGGAATGGAAGGAGGGATTTTCAAACCTTCACGTCATCATCTTCTCGCATTACCTTGACCGTCAACGAGATGTTTTCAAGAGGAACGCGAAGAATCTCCGGAACAGGGAATTCGGCCATATTCAGTTCTTGCTTCCGAGTGTACAGCTTATAGCAGACACCGGGTTGGGTCCGGCCTGCTCTGCCTCTCCGTTGCCTTGATGCAGCTCGTGTGACCCATATCTCTACTAGCCGAGAAAGACCAGTTTCAGGATCGAACTGATTTTCCTTCATTCTGCCAGTGTCGATCACATAAATGACATCGTCAATGGTGACGGAAGTCTGAGAGTCAACATATCAGTCATTTGTCGGCCTTTCTTTTGTTGAAGCGACGGACCTCGGCAACATTGGTAGCAGCTATAATCTTCCAATTAGAAGTTTTTAGAAAGACACGACGCTGCTCGTCGCTGGACAAGTTCGCGTGAAGCGAATATATTTCTGCTTCTTTGTCGTTCAGGAGAAGACGAATTGCCTCGATACACTGTCGAATTTCTTGGACACCAGGCAAGAAGACCAGAATTCCTCCTCGTTTGGAGCCAGTAGAAACAATGTGATCTACTACAGCCGCTACGAGCTATAAGTTCCGTGAATGAGAATGTAGATAGAAACGACAATAAAAGAACCTGGTAATCGATTATATTCGAACGAGTGATGTCGTAAAGGGCAGTTATGCTAAGGTCATCGAGTCCCAGGGTCTTGTACTCGTCGCGGAAAGTTTGTATTGCCGCGTCGGACCGGCTCTTCGCATGTTTCAATAAAGAAGGTTGATACTTGAGTGAGGGGATCACATCTTCTAGGTATCTGCTCATTAGATTAATCCTATGGTATCTACAAGATTACGTGTTTGACGTGCTTATCTGTGACTGGGTAAGTGTCGCCAGGAATTGTGAGCAGTGGAGCTCCATTGAAGTACTTAACAAAAGTTTCGTGATTGATTGTGGCGGACATGAGGACAATTTTGAGGTGGTTATGTATGTTGAGGAGTTCTTTCAGTTCCAGAAGCAGGAAATCTCCATCAACAGATCGTTCGTGGACCTACGAGAATGAGATAATACCGGAAGATGAGAGATAATACTGACCTCGTCGACGACGACATGCGATATTCCAGAGAGCTTGTCCCCTGAACCCAACCGCCTTAGAACCACACCGGTCGTACAGAACAATATCTTCGTCTTCTCATCTTGCTTACTTTCTCCTCGAATAGCATAGCCAACGGAGCCATCTTCAAGGCGTTCGGCAGATACCCTAGCAGCGACAGAGATAGCTGATAGCCTACGCGGTTGTGTCACGAGTATAGATGCTTTAGAGCCATTACCCGTTTCAATCATAGAATCAAGAATAAATTGGGGCACTTCAGGACGGATCAATACACACATGTTTGGAAATACTTTGGCATTCTTACACTGAGTTGTCTTGCCACATCCTAAGAAATTCTAGCAGATATGAATTGACATCGAATAGAAACAAACCTGTTTCACCGACTACAATTACAACACTATGTCGTTGAAGTTGCTTGAGAAAATCTTCTCTGGCAGAGAAAGCTGGAAGCTTCCGTCTAACATTCAACATCTCAGAATACTACGTGTAATGTCATGTGAATAAACGCTGTGAAAGTATAATCGAGCGAATCACCTCTTCTTTTCTGCAAGTAGCCTCAAATTCATTTTTGATTTGTTGGTCAGTACGTCTATCATGCCCTGTTCCTCGTCGACAAGCTCGAGTGGTCGTGCGAGTGACTTTTGCAGTGGACGTAGCATGGTCAGGGACAGGTTGCGATTGAGGAATGAAATGAATCAGAACTGCTGATATGTCGGGAGGCCCATTATCTTCGACTCTAGCCCACTCCGCCTCGAGGATCCTCATGACCGCCATACAAAATCCTTCTCCAGGTTCGAAAAAATTGTCTGATTGCATCTCTTGGAGAAGGCAAGATAATAGATGGAGCCTTACGTAGGCAGGGGCCGAAGTGGAGGTGATATACATTGGAGAAAAGTTTGGTCGCGGATAGGCTTTGTCGGAGGAAATGAGAATGTGGATCTGTATGGGGGCACTAAATAGAGGTATGACGAGCTCTCCTGTGTCTGAAATAGACCCGCCCATAGCTTCTACTTCATGTATGTCAATTTCGAATGGAGGAGTGCCATCGGCTTCGCTTTCCGAGCTTTGTGCCCATTCATGACCAACTAATCTCCTACACAGAGCAACCAAAAGAAAATCCCAATTCAACAACAGTGTGGGGATGGCGGTACAGGCTCTAACAGCGTGTGCTGGCCAACCTGCTTCCTTGACTGCCTTATCTTCTATCCAGCGTTTCCTTAAATCGTCAGTTCCAGAATGTGTTGAGGTGATGAAAGTATTTGAAGAATTGATCGTAGGAAGAAAGCGTTGTGGTAGATCGCATTCAGGCAAAAAGAGTATAAGATACTCTATGCATGCCTCTAGGGGGTTCGCCGACTCCAGAAGGATAGACGTAAGCTGGGATGGTTGCGACAAAAAGGAAACAGCTTTTTGGGCTTGTCCTGGCTTGAAACCAAGGTAGCCGAGCTGTTCCAAGACCTTGAAAGCGTCTGCTTCGTCAAGGACAAATATCGATTGATCACGGGCTTCTGGATACATTGATATCCCCTTGCTCAAGTTAGTCAGATGAGATTGATGACCTCGAAACATTACATACCTGTTTTATGCACTTTTCAACCTGTTCCCTAAGGCTCTCCGCCATTCTGACCTCTGGTCTTCGTGCAAATTCATCAGATGCCTGATTTTGGCTAGGCTTACTAGGTAAGTGTGCTTCTTTCGCAGCGACTTTTGCGCTTTTTGCAGTCTTGGCCTTTTCTTGTTCCTCTTGAGCAGCGAAAGGATCATCGGCATATTTCCATTTCAAGTACGGAGGTGAGTTTTTATGTTCTTTAGCTAGCTCATTCCAGTATTGTCTTGGTCCCGGAGGCAAGACAAGTTGCATTCGTGTGCCATTGCAGAACTAGCGTACAGGTTCAGAAAATCTGGTTCGTCAACCCTGGAATATCGAAATGGATTTGAACGAACACGGTATAATGCATAAGTTGCTCCCCAATGGCGTGCTTCAAGAGATGTAGCGCTCAGATATGGCTGATCGGGTTTCAACCGGATCGATTCCTTTTGATTGCTTTTCTTATTAATTCTGTTCAGGTGAACAACAAAAGACCATCCATCCGGACCTTGATGCTGGAGGGATGTTCAGATGACTTCGTATATGCGGATGGCTAGCATACTGTTTGAACCAATGGCTTTTCCCAGCCTAGCTTTTGGCACCTAAAATCATCGAGTCAATCTGACTACTGTAATGCCGTCATGGGAATATCACCTCTCGTGAAGTAGACTCAGAGGATATTTGTATCCTGGAGGAAACAGAGATCTTTCTTCTGGTGGAACCGGTGCAGGCGTAGTTTTATCATTCTTGGATGAATTTCCAGCATTGCCAGACTTGACAATGCCTTTTCGAGGAGGCATTACAGAACGATTGTAGTTACGTAATCGTTCTTCCTCTTCTCTCAAGTGACTCTCCCTCGATGGCGGAGTCTGACATTTACAATCTCGAGTTTCTCTCACTGGTGGCGAAGATCACTCAAGAACTTAACAATCACCTTGGTCTCAACGAGAAGACTCTCGCCGAATTTATTATTGCACTTCATGATCAATCCAATAAAAGTTTACCTGCCTTCAAGGCGAAACTCAATGAAATGGAGGCTGGGTTCCCCGACTCACTTGTGGAGAATATAGACCGTCTCATTTTGAGTATGCATCCGAAACACAAGAAGAAAGGTTCAAAGTTGGTCGAACAGAATGTAAAGGATACGGTCGCGGATGGAGATTTGACAGAGCAAGAGAAAAAGAGGCGACTATTCCCTGGACTTGCACTGCAAAACAAGGATGTACCTCCTGCTGTCCCCGACGATGTTTTCTTGGCAGAGCTAGGGGACTTGGTTTCTGGGAGGAAGCGTCCGCTACCGCTGGATGACTCGGTTTCGTCGAAGCGTCAGCGTCGTGATCGTTCCCCTTCTCCAAGGCGCCACAGTCCGAGTCCACCGCGAGGAAGAGGTCATGATAACAACCGCTACGGCAGCAGGGGTAGATTGCTGTTAGACGAACGACCAGTCTTGTTCAAGATTTATAATGGGAAAGTGACAGGCCTGAAAGATTTCGGGGCTTTCATTACTCTAGAAGGAGTCATGGGCAGGGTTGAAGGTATGTGTTGTTGCGTTCTTGTGGTGTTACTGCTGTATCTGACCATTTATCTAGGGATGGTCCATGTATCAAATATCCAATCAGGGGCTCGAGCTAACTCAGCCTCTGATTTGCTCAGTAGAGGACAACTCGTAAAGGTAAAGGTGATGAGTATAGCCGCAAATCGAATATCTCTCTCCATGAAAGACGTAGACCAAGCTACTGGCCGTGATCTTACACCACATCTTCGTATCAAGTCGGAGGCTGAAATGGAGGAGGATCGATTACGTTCATTGCGTGCTTCCTCTGGTGCCAATGCCGTGCCTCTTCGTTCAAAGGACGACGGTCCCAAACGGTCGGCAAAACGATTGACATCTCCAGAACGCTGGGAAATTAAACAATTGATTTCCTCCGGCATTATCGATGCATCAGAGTACCCTGACCTGGACGAGGATTTTAATAATCCTATGGCGCATGTGGAAGTGGAGGAAGAGCTGGATGTGGAAGTCAGGGAGGATGAGCCACCGTTTTTGGCTGGGCAGACGAAGAAAACCCTGGATCTTAGTCCCATCAAAATTGTGAAGGCGCCTGATGGGTCCCTAAATAGGGCTGCTCTTGCTGGAGCATCCTTGGCAAAGGAACGTCGCGAACTTCGACAGCAAGAGGCGAATGAAGAGGCCGATTCACAGGCTCGTGATTTCAGTCAACCGTGGCTCGATCCCATGTCGAAGGAGTCGGACAGGATGTTTGCTCAAGACTTGCGCGGGAACCTAAAGAGCCAGAAGGCAGGCGAGATTCCACAATGGAAACAATCCAGCTTTAACAAAGCTACAACGTTCGGTGAAATAACCACGCTAAGTATTCAAGAACAGCGAAGAAATCTGCCTATCTACAAGCTTCGGGATCCTCTCTTAAAAGCCATTGGAGAAGCACGTCGTCTTTCAAATCTGTGTCAAGTTACTGACCTGAAATTTTAGCATCAAGTTCTCATTGTTGTGGGTGACACCGGTTCAGGCAAGACCACTCAAATGGTTCAGTACCTCGCGGAGGCTGGTTACACTGAAAAGGGCCGTGTTGGCTGCACACAACCCCGACGTGTTGCTGCAATGTCGGTGGCAAAGCGTGTATCTGAGGAGGTCGGATGTCGGCTAGGTCAGGATGTCGGCTACACCATTCGTTTTGAGGATTGTACAAGTCCGGAAACGAAGATCAAGTACATGACGGATGGTATGCTGCAGCGCGAGTGTTTGATCGACCCGCTCTGTAGTCAATATTCAGTCATCATGTTGGATGAGGCTCACGAGCGTACTATCGCTACAGATGTCCTGTTCGGGTTGTTGAAGAGTGCGTTGACATTAACTTTGTTTGAGTGGAGTTGGACTCAATCACTCTGAATTAGAGGCTGTCAAGCGACGTCCGGATCTCAAACTGATTGTGACTTCTGCTACACTTGACGCCGAAAAGTTTTCCAAATACTTCTTCGGTTGTCCTATTTTCACCATTCCTGGCCGAACATATCCTGTAGAGATCCTGTATACCAAGGAACCAGAGACAGACTATTTGGATGCCTCTCTCATTACTGTTATGCAGATTCACCTTTCTGAGCCTCCTGGCGATGTTCTGCTCTTCCTCACTGGTCAAGAAGAAATCGACACCGCTTGTGAAATTCTCTTTGAGCGAATGAAGGCTCTTGGGCCCAAAGTCCCCGAACTTATCATCCTACCCATCTACTCCGCCCTTCCCTCCGAGGTCCAGTCGCGCGTTTTTGAGCCCACCCCACCCGGTGCTCGGAAAGTCGTCATTGCAACGAACGTTGCCGAAACTAGTCTTACCATTCCTGGTATCTATTACGTCATTGATCCCGGCTTTTCCAAGCAGAATGCATACGACCCAAGACTGGGCATGGACTCTCTCGTGGTTATGCCAATCTCACAAGCTCAGGCACGACAGCGGTCTGGTCGTGCCGGACGCACAGGTCCTGGAAAATGCTACCGTCTTTTTACCGAGGCAGCATACCGTAATGAGATGTTGCCCAACTCTATTCCCGACATACAAAGAACCAATTTATCATCCACGATCTTGCAGCTTAAAGCGATGGGTATTAATGACCTGCTAAGTTTTGACTTTATGGATCCGCCACCGGCCCAGACAATGCTGACGGCGTTGGAGTCGTTGTATGCGCTCTCGGCCCTGGACGATGAAGGTCTTCTGACCCGCCTTGGACGAAAGATGGCTGACTTCCCTATGGAACCGCCACTGGCCAAGATGTTAATTGCATCCGTCGAGTTGGGATGCTCAGAGGAGATTCTCTCCATTGTCGCGATGCTTTCCGTGCAAAGTGTTTTCTATCGACCAAAGGAGAAGCAAGGTCAAGCAGATTCCAAGAAAGCCAAGTTTCATCAGCCTGAAGGAGACCATCTGACTTTGTTGACTGTATACAATGGTTGGAAAGCTGCAAATTTTTCGAACCCTTGGTGTTACGAGAACTTTATTCAGGCGAGGAGCATGAGACGAGCTCAGGATGTACGGAAGCAGCTGCTGGGCATTATGGACAGGTATTGCTTCCATTCTTTCACTGCGCCCTTGTCTGACTCTGAGGGTAGATATAAGCACGACATCTTGTCTGCTGGACGGGATTACAACGTAGTTCGGAAGGCGATATGTTCTGGTTTCTTCCGGAATGCAGCCAAGAAGGATCCACAAGAAGGCTACAAGACACTCGTCGAGGGCACTCCAGTTTACATCCATCCCTCTTCGGCCTTATTCAACAGAAATCCTGAATGGTTGATCTACCACGAGTTGGTACTCACTACTCGAGAGTACTGCCACAATGTTACTGCTGTGGAACCAAAGTGGCTTGTAGAAGTCGCGCCGCAGTTCTTCCAGGTTGCTGATGCAAGCAAAATCAGCAAACGAAAGAAACAAGAGAAGATTGAGCCGCTGTACAACAAGTACGAGAAGCCGGATGAGTGGCGGCTTTCGAAAGTCAAGCGGAGTGCCAGATCAGTAAGTATTTAATCTCTCACTCATTTTATTGCACATGCTTGCTGACTTGACTCCTCTCTAGTCTCAAACCTTTGGTTGATGGCTCTGACTATAATCGTCTACTCGTATTGCTTTCTAATGTAATAATTATGTAGAACCTATCGTTAAGGGTTTAGACGTTGAGGGTCATCTTTCGTGTGATTAAATTCAACCAGGATATAGTATAAAAAAAGAGTGAACGTGTGTGGTATATTTGTTAGATGACGAACTCTGTAGAAATGTTGGGTGATAATGAGAGGGTGCTAAGGAGAAGATGTGTGGCGATGTACAGAAACTCACATTTTACAAGTAGCGGACATTCATCCTACGAATCTAATCGCGTCTGCACTGACGTAGTATTTTGCAAGCTCCCCAGGTTTAGTGGCAGGTGCTGTGGGGTCGGGGACAAGCATAAAGGTCTGGGAAAACACCCGAGGGTGTCCTTCAGGGTTGCGAGGTGTCGTGTGAGCTGGATTGCCCGTTGGTCCTTGACCATGAACGACGCTACCAGAGACACTGACAAGCAATGAGGGAGGCGAGGTTCCTAGTGAACGTCGTAAACGAAAGCAGCACTTGATCATTAACCCAAAAACAAACCTGGTATAGGATGGCAATCAAGAGACTGGATTTCATGTTTTGTCACTGGCATCTTCTCGAGAAGCTCGTGGACCCCAGTGGCGCCTTGAAAAGGCTTCCCATTCCATACCAAGGAAGACGACGGTCGATAAAACTGAGGAACATCATTGAGGCGGTTGTCGGAATCATAGGCGTTGTAATAGATGCGCGCAAAGTTTTCAGCAGCACGAGTAGCAATTTCTATACTAGAGATATGTTGAGAGCAGAAGGGGGATGGAGCAGAGGGAGACGGACTCGTTGGCGGTGAGTTTGACGACGGCGGTCATTGTAGTTACTGATAAACCCTCGGTCACCGCAGTTGAGTCACGTAGTCACAGCGGTTCGGACCGAAGTTGCCGATCCAACCTCGCTAAGTACACCATGGCTGAAAGCCGGATACGAGTCTTGTCCCTCAATTGCTGGTGGGTCCGTGTCGAGCATCTTGAAGAAATACTCATTTTTATTAGGGGTCTGAAATATGTCGCAAAGGATCGAAAGGAACGTATTGAGGCTATAGCGAACGAGCTTTCTCATTCAAGCTATGACATCGTTGCTCTCCAAGAAGTTTGGGTCTTTTCAGACTACGAGAAAGTTCAGCAACGCGTGTCTTCTGTACTGCCCCATTCAAAGTTCTTTTATAGGTTCGTCCTCATCTTTACGTCAGTTTTCCCGGCTCACCCTCGGAGTAGCGGTGCCCTTGGCGCAGGTTTGGTCATATTCTCCAGGTTCCCTATCATTTCGACCTCTGTGTACCCATACTCCCTCAACGGTGCCCCAATTGATGTTAGTGCAGGGGACTGGTTTGTTGGAAAGGCTGCTTCCAGTGTGGTATTGTTGCACCCAGTCCTTGGACAGGTCCAAGTGTTTAACACACATGTATGTCTTTGAATTTTCTTAGATTTTCCAGTGGATTCACTATCTACCAGCTGTTCGCAAAAGGCGGAGAAGACGGGCCTGAATATAACCGGGCGCATCGCCTGGTTAATGCATGGGAGTTTGCCAAACTGACACGACAAGCAGCTGAGGTTGGGCGTTATGTTATAGCGGTATGTCTCATGGATGGTATCCATCAGGCATCTTATGCTCAACTATGACTAAAGCTTGGTGACTTTAACAGTATACCCACCACGCTGCCGATCACCCTCATAAAGGAGCATGCCGCACTCGAAGACTCATGGTTGGTGACACACCCTCCCGGAAATTCCTCAGCGCATGTCTCAGTATCTACCCCTCTGGAGGCTATACACAAATTTGGCGTCACTGCTGATTCTCCATTAAACTCATACTCGGCAGGCAAGCCGCTTGATCCATACGCGCGTAAATCCTGGGGAAAGCGCTTGGATTACGTCTTTTACCGCCAGCCCCACAGGCTAAATGCCGGCTCCGATTCCGTCTTCCCCATCTTGAGGGCGACAGAATGCAAGGTCGTCATGACTGACAAGGTTCCCGGTTCCGGCTTCTCCTTCTCGGACCACTTTGGCCTTGAAGCTACACTGGAAATTCAGACGTCAGACCGCCCAGTCTCCACTGTGATACGATCCTCGGAGCTCTCCAACACCTCTGTGGCAACCGTGATCGAAGCACTGACATCTTGTTACAAATATTCACGGCAGCGAGCCCGGAAAGAACTTCAGATCTTCGGCCTCTGTCTGTTGCTCCTTGTCGCTATCATCACAGGAGGAACCTGGCTTCCTCACGCCTGGATTAATCCTATTCTCTTCGTGGCCACGATTTTCTTCTCGTGGCTGGGTACCACGATGTTCTATGAAGGTTTCTTGTATGGACACTGGGAATGCAATGCATTGCTGAATGTCATCGAGGAATTGGAAATACACAGGAAAGGACTGAATCTACTGAATGCCTCTCACTGAACGTTTCTAATCATTGACTATACATTCCGACTATGTTTGATACACTATGACTACTGGCTACATGTGGTATGGATGAAGTGAATTGAAGTGATTTGAACTGACTTGGAGTTGTGCGATGTTTCGAGTAAATAAATACAGCTATTCTGCTGCGTAACATGTAGTCTGATTAGCTGGACCTGATTGCGACCAGTCTTCTACGAGGGAGGTGATATCAGGGTGACTAATATTGTTACGACGGATGGAAGGCGATTCTAAAGGTGAGGGCGGAGGTGTGCTGCATTTTGACATCCTCGGTAAAGGCGGAATGCATATGTATCCTGGGCCGGCTCTTCGCGACTCAAGAGGTTTGCGATGGTGTGGTCGAGTACGAGGGGCCGGAACAGCTCGAACAGCTCTAAGGGACGCTGCTGACCGTATACGGCGAAGGCCATTGGTCTTGCCTGGCATTTGGGAAACTGAATGATAGCAAACTGATGGAGACGGAGGTCGAGTAACTGTTCCCTTGTATTCCCAATCGTCATCTTCATCTACTGGTGTGGGTATATTGCTCGATGGCCAAAGACGTGAACCACGCCCCCAACTGGCATATCCCTGCCGGTAGTCTTGTTTTTCATCAGAGTAATCCGGATTTTCGTCTGTCTTCTCCCCGAGACAATCCATGATGTTGTCCATGCCTATGTTCGTTCCTACGCCATCACCGCTGACGACTGTTGTCTTGTCGTTCTCAATTTCCTCTTCAAGATGATGTTCGACATAAGGCGTGAGAGGCTGTAGAGATCGTGATCTGAGCTGGGGAAGAGTATTCTGTACAAAATCCCTCATAGACGAGAACGCACGACGCGCTGTCGGAAGAAAGGGATAAGCTTGAAAGACGTGTATCTGTTCATTTGCTAAGAATCGTTGAGGGGTAGAAAGGACATAACCTACGGCGTCTTCAAAAAGTTCGTGGCGTACGTCAACACCAGCAAGAGTAGCCTTGTGAGCAAGGAGCGTAGATTCGTCACGAAGTACTTCTGCATCCCCGACTTGAATCAATAGGGGAGGAAGTCCGGTAAAATCACCGAAGAGGGGGCTGGCATATGGATGAGTCAAGAAATCCTCCATACGTTCACCAAGATAAAGAACAACGGGATTCATATGGTCATTTTGAGGAAACGGTACAACATCAAAGTTGGCGTTTGAATCCCAGGATTCGCAGCTCATGGTGAGGTCTGCATAGTCATAAGCGAGAGACACGGATAGAAATGAAATGCACTTGCCGACCCATGGAGACATTAGAATTGCTCCAGCTGGTAATGTATAATTATGATCGCGCAGATACATAAGCAATGCGAGGCACAGTCCGCCTCCAGCACTGTCTCCAGCGAGTAGTATATTTTCCGTTGGAATGTGAAGGTCTTCCACCAATCGAAAATATCCACTGACGACATCATGTAGAGGACCAGGGAAGCGAGACTCAGGAGCCAAACGGTAATCAAGAGCTGCAAAATAGATCAGAAATGAGAAAATTCAGTGTTTAATCGAACCCGCGAACCGAAAACTCGAGCGTTCGTGTATTTAGACAAAGGGATAGAAATCAATCGTTGAGCAGCAGCACTCGACACATAGTATGCACCTGTAGAGAGGGATTATAATGGCTCCTACATACACCTTGGTAGACTCACCGCCATGTATGTAAAATACAACCTGTTCATTTTTCCTTGACTCGGCAGGGTTCCGTACATCATTGCGTGCAGTCTTCCACTCGGTTTGAAGTCTTTGCCAAGTTTTCTTACCCACTACCCACTCCCCAGACAATTCGCGTGTTCCATCCTCCGCTGCGTCATATTCTGCGAGTATACCCCGAAGGTTGCGCTTCTTGACACGAAAAGTGACTGGTGTCACAAGCGCGTCTGATGGAAGTGGTACCAGCCCACCTATACTCATCAATGTACGAATTGTCGCCTGTGAAATTGACGTGTCATGACATAAAGGACGATTGGGAATGGACGATGCAACATACAACGTCAACAAACGAACTGTGTCGTCCTGCTCCTCGCATGATACTTGATACAATAGTCATTTCGATGCCCCATGACTTTTTTCGAGGACCCCACATGTGGTGGGAAAGCACATCTCCAGTTATCTCCGTTGCTAAGTTGAAAGTTCAATGCAGGAGCAGACTAGGGTATCGGACGAGTCACCTTTCGAGACCACGAGGAGTCCAAACTTCCAAATATCCCATATCCTGAGTGGATGTCGAGGTTCTATCTTAAGTTTTGGATTTACACGAGCCGATGGGGGAGTAACGCCAGGCGTAGCATAGTGCAGCAAAGAACTCGCGAAGAAGTCGCAGTCCTTGTCGTTATAATAGTGACCCGACACCTGGGATCCCTGGCAGCCAGCATGGTGGTAGACAGAGGGCATACTGTAGGGGACAGGACAGTCTGTTGGGGGGCACCAAGGGGCAGAGCGACATCCACTTCCAAAACACCAGAGGTTTCTATTATTGAGCCGACATGCCGTCGGCACATATCCTTTCGGCCACAGTGTCCGTATGTTCCGTCCCGGCCACAATTTATTCGGTGTCCTTCAAATACATTGTACACTAAGTACTAGATCAGTAGTCGTCGCCCCTAGTAACTACCTCCTTACACGTCGGCCGCAATAGAATCGTGTGCTCCTGTTCAACCAAAGTTGTTAGAAACAAGGGAGATTTTCGCCAAAAATAACCAACAAATTGTGCCGTCATAGATCCACGTTGATCACATAATGGGGGATAATCTTGGACAATACCTTGCGCCACCAGATGGTTCAACTAGGAGTTATGACGCAAAAACATCAACATGCTGCATGGTGGATTCTATCAGAGATAGATCTACTCACCGCAAGGAGATACTTGCTTTCACCAATTCTGTCCAGATATCGCCGACACCAAGGTAGAGTACCAAAGTTTTTGTTGATGGTTTTGAGAAGCGACTTGGCAGAAGTCAATCTGAGGAATTAAACATCAACCAAGGTTCGGTAGATCCATAAGTTCATCCACGTACCTGAGAGGCACATGGGGTGGATCAAAGACTCTGGCATAATGCGAGCATTCACCCTTGGAAGGATCAGCAGCTATCTTTAGGTCTCATTGTCCATACTCACGGCCTCTACGATCCGACCTCGACCTGTGGACCCGAAGGTTTCAATTGCAAAGTATTCACCTTCTTCCATCTTGGTTTGATCATCATTTTTCACAAGTAGAACGGACTTTCCGCCATGAATTTGGTACAAGTTGATGTTGTGACCACTTAAGTTTTCGATAGGCTTGACTGGACGAACTTATTTGAACGGTGGATGGCAGGCTAACAGAATGCCGCACTTACCGGGATAGACCTTGCCTCCCACTTCGACCTCGTAAGACTCCATGGTCTCTTGAATATAGCCCGCTAGTTCGCCCAACCTGACGTCAATACCTGCTTCCTATGGAAAATGTGAGCTTATTGTCAATCATCTCTCGCAAATGAATACCCGAATGCCGGTGTCTGTCGCAGCCTTCACAGCTTCTAAAAGCTTGTCGTAGGTATGATCAAACGTCAGCGTGAAAGCTGAATCTGCAATCCTCCCTTTGACGTGCACTCCAATGTCGACCTTAAGAACATCTCCTTGCTGGAGCACTGCAGATTCATGCTATGTCAAGTAAGGAATGGAGTTTCAGCAGGAATCAGCGCACCTGTAGTATCTCCAGCATTGGGAGTGTAATGCGCGGCACAGTGGTTCAAGCTCACGCCTGTGGGAAACCCAACACCACATTCAAGGCCGTTCTCTTCCACCAGTGCTCGTGTGCCAGCTTCGATGTTTTCAACAATCTCGGTCATAGTCATCCCAGGCTTGATGGTCTTTCGTGCATGTTGGCGCACTTGGCGGTGGACTTCTGAAGCACGCCGGATGTTTTGATAGGTCGTTTCTTGATCCTCATTGGCCATCTTTTCGTCGTATCGCTTCTCTTCTGAGGTTATTCGCCATGTGTTACTGGATCAGTGCAGGATATTATTTTAGGCGTGAGGGAAAATTCCAATAAGACATACTCGTCTTTATAAGGTTGGATCTCACCCTCAGGATAAATTCCGTCCGAAAAAAACTTGGATAAACCAGTGCGGGGAGGATCACTCTGCTCCAACTTTTTCTTCTTAGTCTTCTTCTTCTTCTTTTTTTTCTTACCTTCTCCTAGAGAATAGAAAAATAAATACGAGATAACGATAGCAATAACTCAAAAAGAAGCAGTACCTGCTGCAGGAGCATCTCCGGTTATAAGCTCATCATCACCGTCATCAACTTCTTCGGGTTGAACATCGTCCTCTTGCTGCGTTGGCTGAAGTAGCTCTGGATCGTCTGCAGTCATTGGTAATGAAGAGAGCTATTATCAGAAATTATTTAAATCAACATCACAAGTAAATAATGCCTAATTATGGCACGCTTTCCTTCATGCCTATCTCCCCGCCTGATCTCTTGAAGTCCGTACTTGCTCGTTATGATTCTTTACCTGTCCCAGATAACCGTCCTCTCGTAACGCTGACTTTTGCTCAATCCCTTGATGCAAAAATTGCTGGTCAGCATGGGAAACAATTGATTTTGAGCGGGAAAGAGAGTATGATTCTTACCCACTGGTGTGTCTTCCATGTCTACTCCAATTGAAACTACTTTCATCGCGAAATGTAAGGATGAGAACGATGCATGATGCGATACTTGTTGGGATCGGAACAGCTCTCAATGACGACCCACAGCTCAATGGTTCGAAGCCGTCCGGCTGAACCTCATAGATCGTACTGATTTTGGGTACAGCCCGCCATCTTCCGCCTTTACCAGAGGGGCAAACCCGCAATCTTCCAAGACCAGTGGTAATCGACAGCCGACTTCGTCTCCCTACAACCTGCAAACTCTTGACCAATTATCGAGCCGGTCGAGGTAGGCGACCATGGGTAATTTGTCCAACAGCGGGCGACCTAGAGTGGTGCAATCGCATGGAAATGCTCGAGAGGGCTGGAGCTAGAGTGATCCAGATTCCTCCTATTCACAGGAGTGGTTGTACTTATCGGTTACTCTCTTGAGGGTGGTGTTTTAATGAATATTTAGATGACCAACTTACGATACACGACATTCTCTTAGTACTCCGTCAACATGGGGTTCGTACTCTGATGGTCGAAGGAGGTGCACGTGTTATTGCCTCTTTCTTCACAAACTCTTTTCCGGAGAATTCTATCATTGATTCTCTAATCATCACGATCGCTCCAACACTGGTTGGAACAGAAGGCTTGAGTTATGGAGTCCCATTTCAATCTGACATAGTGAGTATCGTGTTAGAATGAGATACGGACTATTAACAAAGTTATTCGCATAGACACACAACTTTGTACATGTCAGAACAGATGTGGTGGGAAAGGATACTGTTGTTTCTTTCACGTCTAAGCACTGACATCTAAGAGCTCCCAATCAAAGAGAACGATGCCTCGTAAAGGTTCGAGTACATCAACGATTGTCACGTACATTGAGAAGCTAAGAATGAGTGTTTACCGCACATTACATAAATAACCAAACAAGTTCCAATCAATCTTCTTCAGACGTGTTATCATCATAAAGAAGAACATAATCCATGGCTGTAGACGCGTGTTCTGCTTCATGGTCGGACTGTACACGGATTCCTGTAGACGTGGCGCGGCTCTGAACGCGGCTTGCCTCCCAAATTATAGTATCAGCCTCATCTTCCGAAGATGGCACGCTGACAATCGACACGGAGGAAGAATCTGAAAAGTCATCGTCGAAACTTTCCTCATTATCAGTGGGCGATCTGGAGATTGTTTGTTCGTCAACGGCGGGAGATGCCGGTGAAATAGAATTGGGCATTATGATCATGGATGATGACGTCACCAACTCCTCAGACTGAGAAGGGTCGACAACTTCAATACTACGAAGATTGGTCGGTGTCAAAAGATTAAGTTGTTGTCATGTAGAGCCCACTCACTCAACCCATATGCTATCGCCAAATAATTGCCCTTTGCCATCTCGCAGCCTCCAGTAACTTGTATACCTTCCTGGAACATCAGGAGCCTGAGGCCCAAGTCAACGACAATTGGAGCGTAGGCAGGCATTTCACTTACCCTCAACTCAGGCGTCCAAACGGTCTTCTCTTCGCCAGGCTTCAATGGGCCGACGGGGTATATAGGTTGCATGTGAGGTAGAGTAGTAAGTTGCGCACCGCCAACAAATACGACCTCCGTGTCAGCAGGCCAGTCATGCTTGCCATTGTTAACCATTCGCCAGACTTTAATGAAGGTCACGCCAGCAGAAAATGCCTGACCATCTGGAGCTGTAATGTCCTCTACATAGCCAGCAGACAAGGGTGCTTCAGAGGTGTTCGAAGCTTCCTCCACAGCTTGATCCTCTAGACTCAAATTTGACATCGAACATTGTTGAGACAGTTCCGCAAGCGACCGATCGGTCAGGTGGTACGCGTTATGCACCTCAGTTGAGTGAGGAGTGGGCGGTCTGTTTGGTGGTGCTTCATTATGTAGAGGAGAGTTATGGAGAGTATGGGTTAGAACAGGTGTTTGAGTCAGAACCGAATGAGATGCGTGATAATTATCAGCTGCATCGTTGACAAGGCTACTCAAGCCAAGACCATACCAAGATCCAGGAACGACTGGAATGTCGTTAACAACAGGTGAAGCAGCCGATATTACACTTGGTGGTAACATAGATGTATCGAGGCAATCAACACCGTTGCCCGTAAGTTCACATACAGGACTTGACGTCACACCATGCTCCGAGGTCGTAAC
>QLOM01019752.1:0-16260 GCA_003313785.1 Termitomyces sp. MG148 | reverse complement strand
AACAGACTATACTAGATTTACCCTGTTTTCCTGCCAGTGAGGAAGCACCGATTATCCTTCCACCACGACCTTGGGCCATCATCTGCGCTCCCGCATACTTATAGCAGAAGAACGTCCCTTTGACATTGACGGCAAGTAGTCTGTCCCAATCGTCTTCCGTGGCTGAACATATCCTTTTGAATGGGAGACGGTTGACATAAGGCAGGTTACCTACTTTCCATGAACGGTTTCCACACAGCGATCCCAGCATTTGCGACCATCTGTCAAGTGGCTGATTTGAGTTTGGGACCTCCTTAGGAACTTACCACGTCAAGGCTCCCATGAAATTCCACAACCTTTGTTATCAACCCCTTTACTTGTTCCTCGATAGATACGTCTGCCACATAGAACGAGCTCTTTCTTTGCTTAGACCTGATTTCTTCAACCAGCCCTTCGAGACCGGTAGCCGATATATCATTTACGGCCACATCGAATCCGTCATCCGCCAATCGCAGTGCAATTGCACGTCCGATTCCTTGTCCTAGAATCCGTGTAAGTCCATTTCTCAAGTTCACGAATAGCAGAATATATATGAACCAGCTCCGGTAACCAGGGCGACACCTTTATTCGACATGTATATGTGGGTATAAGAGAAAGGGAGGATGAGTGTGTGACTGGCCTCCTCTTCTGTCTCACAGTGTGTTTAAATTGACATAAAAGTCAGTCTGCGCCTTCCTGAGATTGATCAGAAGACATTCGATAGCACATGGTATTGGTGAGCTTCCTTCTACCCAGTCGCATAATCTGCAGGCAACTTGAGTAAATCCAAAAGGAATCGGAGGCTTCAAATGTGGTATGAACATCGATGGGTGAAGTCTGAGTTTCCAGTTCCATGCGACTACTTCTCTAGAGAACGCGCGGATTCCTTCGTGTGAGAGGTTTACCACCTGTTTTCACACGGACATCGTAAATTCCATAGAAGGACCAAATGCGTTGCAATCTGAAGTAGATTTAAAGTATTATCTCTCGTGGTATTCTAGATAGAACTCAACAAACAACATGCTTGTCAGCCAACTTCGACAACAAATAAATCATATTAGGTTGTTATCTCCAAAAATGGTGCATTGCAGGATCCACTTTGGATACTTTGTATTGTGAACGCCAAATTATTCGGATGCATGAGCTACATGTTTGGCAACTCAAAAATATCCTTCGTCAGTTGTTCCCTCGATCAAAGTTTTTTGCTTGTTTTTATCCATGGCGTGATAGAACACTTGAAAGACAAAGGTGAACTTGAAATACGATCTGACCTGACACTTCAACGAAAGAGGGCTTACTAAACTAAGGCCGAAACATACTTGTGAGAAGGTTCTATTATATTTCCATCCGCGTACATAGCTTTCTTAATAATGTCGAAAACAGCAAGGGAAGCGATGGCTCCAAATCGCAGAAAATGGCCATGTGACGTCCAGAACATATCTTGAAGATAACTTGAGCAACGACATAAAGAGAATGTTTGGACCTACCGTCAACCGAATTCAAATGCCGCATATGCTGGATCCTTCACATCACGATTTAGCTTTCCATCTTAAACAAAGCGGTCTGGATTGAAGTCAAATAGGTCACATCGTGCAGCATGGCCCTGTTTGAAGAGATACTCGCTATCAATATGTGCTTTAGCAACTTACACTTACGGCTTGCCATGCATTGAGTAGCTCCAGCCGTCGCTTTGATGATATCTTGAAGCTCGATATCTTGTGAGTTTCCTGCAGGCTCCTTAGCACGAAAGACGGCGTGGGGTTCTCATTTTCCTAATGTCCATTAACAAAGCACTTCCTAGGTGTAAATAACGAATTTTCATGACATTAAGCCGAGCTGCATCATAGGGAATATTAACCATATCTGACAAAAACTTGCGCCACTTTGCGCTTGAAGCCTGAGAAAGGCATTCAATCGGATACATGTACAAGGATGAGTACTCAACAAGGAAGACCCCCGGAATAGCGGCAAGAAAGAGGGTATGGCTGACTTGGCTGTCGTCTAAACGTAAGGATCATCTCAAGTGTAGTATAAGGTAAAGGAAAAGGTATAAAATGTCACGAATACGTTCCCTTGGGACAGACGTCACAGCGTAATGGATCACTGAATCAGTCACCAATGTCCCTAAAACTTGGGTATTTGGATAGTATGTATATGCTACTTATTTATCATATGTGCCCAATCAATGAAAAACTCCAGACGAACTTGTCCCAAGGAAGATTACAACACTGTAAAAGAGGCATTAGTTTAGGGTTCATCATGGTCTTTGGTTCCGAAGAGCATGAGTATGAACAACGCGAAACCTAGTGCTCGACGGTTCTGGCAAAAACAGATTTCCACAAACCTGACTGTATCCAGGCGCAATAGAAAAAAATCAACACTACTCGGTAATCGATGTTAAACTTGAAACACATATTATATTGTAGAAGTGTCATCAATTGTGACGGAGAGTAAAGGGTATAGCATAGCGAAAAAAGGGAATCCAAATTCAGATGAAGCTGAAAATACTGATCAGTTTTGATGTAGCGACAGGAGCAAGCATCACCAACAAGATGGCATTATGCCAAGGCAGAAATAGGTGCTTTCTCGTCTCTCTCGTATTTTTCATCAGTGGTATCTGGGTTGTTCTCCACCGCGGGTGCGAATGCCAGAGAAGCCCGGCTAGCCTTGAATCCGGAAATAAATAGAACAGCAGAGGCGATAATTGTAAAGAAGAGTGTGATCCATGGGAGAATCGCAACCAATCTCACTAATCAGTTTTAAAAAGAGGCGCAACCTTTGTCAGCTTAAATTCGGGTAACCCTCAGAGAAAGCAACACGTACAGTACGACATATTTCGATAAACGCTAGTCTCACCCATTGCTTTTTCAGTTTGTTTGACGATCGAATCGGGGAGTTGTATACTGCCGATGAATGCTGTCACCTTGGCGCTGCGGTTTGCAAAGAAGTCTGTGAACGGAACCAGAGTCGCGAAGAGCCAAACGGAACAGAACGCGAGAAGGAGAGACTGAATGCGCAGTGAGCGTACTGCAAGGTGTTTTGCGCAGATTTGCATGAAAATAAAGAGAGCACATAGGACAGCGATAAGGGCGCCAACTGTGGTGAGAACAACCCCGGATGCAAAGGCATCTGTAGGTAATGAATTATCAATGAACAAATCAGTATCGCGCATATAACTGGAAATACGACACAGACCATGATCGTTAATGTCAACAGTAGTGTTAACCGGCACCAAGCTTCTCAAACGACTCTTCGCCTGGTTAGACTTTATCAGAGCATTTAGGCCTGTTCAACAAGCGTTTGTCAATATCTTAGGCCCGAGGACAGTGGTGAGAGGAGTTCCCGTATGGCGCACCTACACTTCCCGCAATCACACCCCATGCGAAAGTCATGAGCAACGATCCTATGACAGCGACCCGCAAGGGAACTACATTTGACTGGGCAGACATTCCTGAGCGCTAAATTCAACACGCTTGGGGGAAGAAAGCGAGCAAGTGTTCCTTGAAAACTTGTGTATTTATATGAAGACAGGATATCGTGTGACAGGGAAGACTCGATCACTTAATGAACCAATGATTTTGTGCCTTCTTATTCAGGGGAATCGATTATCGCACCGGGCCTACACCGATCCTTCAAAAATAGAAGGGAAAAAGAATAGATTCTAAATTTGCCTATCAACTGAGAAGGGGAAAAGATACACACGAGTCGCAACGTTCGTTTCTCCATCTAAAAAGAGTGAGATGTCCAAGGTTGTACTTTCTTGCGCCGGGACCCGCATAACGTCGCAGAAATGCAAGATTGATTTTAGCCTTATGATCGGATCATCGAAGCAAAGAGGCAATAGCGAGGATCAAGCCAAGATAAGTATGTAGATACATACTCTTAATTCAAAGCAGAGGAAACAGCGAGAGATTTTCCAACCTGATGACATCTTCGTCCTAAGCCTCAGGAGGTGCGTTCTTCAACGGCATCACTGCGAAGGACATAAGACGGCACCAAGGCAAAAATGGCGTTATAAATCGGCTGCCTGATCAAAGTATTCAGTCGTTTGTGGACACTGTCACACGAAGAATTACGTAGACTCCATGGTTGCGGGGCGGCCGTGAGAAGATAAAATGAGCGGGGTGAACAGAAACTCCTTGAAAAACTGAGGTGAGATCAACGCATCTGGAATCTGTACTTGTAAAGACACAAGTTGCAAAGCTGATGAATTTGCGTTATTTGCGTTTTCAAACGCTCATGCAATGCAACTAAATGCTTTACAATCAGGAAGAATTGACAATGATAACTCAAAACGATAGTATACTGGCCCCAATTGGTCATTCAAATTGCGACAACACAAGCCAAATTGGTTTTATTACGAAAAGTACAGCCAAAAAGAATACGAAGTAAACTCTCAAGAAACATTTGCTAGGACGAGATGTCAATGTCATACCAGAGACACACATCCCAATATACTAGCAAATGAAAAGTGAGAGAATCCCCCGACGACACAAGCAAGTAGTGCAGCAGCAAGGTCATCGCGCTCCCGTGTTGCAAGCAGAGCACAGGAGACGAGGGTGGCAAAAATTAGATAACCAAGAATGGAGGCGGTGCCTCCATAATAGTGGTTAAACTATTAAGAACAGATACTACACTTGATCTAAGCCAAAAGGCCAGAGTGGTAAAGAAATCAAGTGGGTGGGGAGTTGCTTATATACCCACGAGGTACGCACGGACCAGGTCGGAGATTAGATTATTGGGTCGACCCTTCGGTTATGTACGTATGTAGCAATAATACTCATATTTCAGCCACGGAGGCTTTGACGCCAGTAGTTGTTCTCTTCCAAGGCCGAAGTTTGGAGCTAATGCTTCATTACGCAAATCGGGCCGTCCTGCCTTGCAATTTTCTTCGATGTAGGTAACGACGTGGTGCGCCCGAGGCTCAACGGCAGACATCTGTCTATATATCATATCCTGGCGCTTAACCAGTTTTTAGCTAGACCTCGACTATAATAACCTTTTCTTTCACTCCGCACGACCACCGCACAGGACTGCGCTCACAACACCGGCTGCAAGTCCCGAATTGGTCTGTGTTCAGTTCACCGCCATCAAACTCAAAAATTCTCGGCCAACGACTCCCAGCCTTCAGGCTGGACATACCAATTCTCAGCGCTGTACCTTGGTTACTTGCAACTTGCCCAATTTGCATATATCTCCTTTTTCTTTGAGCAAAATTAATCTTTGATTAATTGAGATCCTGGCTCGAAGCCTCCTGCACCGTAGGTTTTGCTTTTCCCTCTGTTTTTCACACTCGAGACATCTACGTTCTTAGAAACGGCCGAAGTTGGACGTTTAAAAAATGTTTATCAAACGTACGACCATCATATCGCTGTCATTACGGCCTCTGCGGGACTTGCCGCCAACACCAGTCGCCAAGGTTTTCCTCGTTCATCTTTCTTCATGCTCATCACTTATCCATCAGTTCCCGTTTACGCGATCTTACGACTTCCACATCCTTCTTGACTAACGGCATGCGGATAACCTTTCTACAAGCTTGGATCGTTTTTGTATCTTTACTCTGTTCGGCATATACCATCAACAACGAACTACTATTGCGTACGGAAGCTGGAATCCACATACCAATATACAAGCGCAAGTTGTCTTTGCGAAGACGTGGACAGACTGCGACGATCGGACTGGGTGATTACTTCGATTTGTAAGTGGTTCTTGAATGAACTGTATCAAGTGTTAAGACTAGCACCAGATCTTATAATGTTCTCGTGAATATTGGAGGAGTAGCTTTGCCTGTCGTTCTTGGTGAGGTTGCCTTGGTAGTCTGTTGTACTTGGTCTTATCAATCCCAAGATACCGGATCGTCCGACCTTTGGGTTGTCTCAGACACCTGTATGACCTGTTCTAAAGCAGTTCAAAAATACCCTCAAGCAAAATTCCGTTCCGTTGGCCTTGACGTCGTGCTCCTGTATGGTGATTCACAAACAGGAACCCATGCCAACGGGTTGATTGGAGATGACACCGTTAACCTGGCGGGATTGACCCTGTCGGAACAGTTCTTCGCGGCCATCAATGATACTAATACGAGTGTAGAGGCTATTGGATCGGCGGGAATTTTTGGTTTAGGTTTCCCAGTCAACAGGTACCTATGTTTTCTCTTTTACAAACTTTTAGGCTCAGCGTTCCTAAGTGTGATTTGGACGACTTTGCTCGTTCAGGAACAAGATACCGGCATTAAATTCTCCAAGCGTGGATTTGCAAGCACAGATTTCAGACAACCCACCTTTCCTGACTTCTCTGAGCTGCTTAATCCTGTCACCTCGTACCTCAGACGCTTAGAGTTCCCCGACATTGCAGACCTTTACTCGGACTCGAAATCCCAGCATAGCACGCGTCAGACAACGAGCCAGGATGCTGCTTTCAGTCAACTGGTTGCTGATTCTTACACCCGGATAGCTCCCTTTCTCTCTCGACTTGTAGCGATAAATGCTTTGTCATTACCGCAATTCACCGTCTCCTTGCAACGAGATACGGTTGAAATAGGTGGAAACAATGGACTATTGAGCATTGGCGAGTTACCATTCGGCATCTCTAACGACAGTCTTACTTGGGTAGCTTTGCGCGGATACACAGTAGGCGAAGGCGGGTTACCTCCTCCTCCGGATTCTCCGAAAGAGGTGCGGTGTTTGTGTGTCGTTCCAGCCCCATGTCACTCACTTAGTGAATCTAGGTTTATCCAATCACTTGGGAAATTTTTGTGGACGATGTCTACCTCGACGGGAACAAGCTTCCAAGGTCCTCGATCTCCCCAGGTATTGAGCTTTCTGCTTTGGTGGACACAGTAAGCTCTAGTTCACCTCGTCGCTATCTCCAAATTTACTTGATACGAATATATAGGGTAACTCATTGTTACGTGGTCCATCCGACGTCGTCTCAATGATCAATTCTAAACTCGGCAATACTTTTCCCTGTGACGAGCCACATACACTGGCCTTTCAAATCGGAGGGAAGATGTTTCCCGTAGATCCGCGCGACTTCATCATGCAAGTCAACGACGTGAATTCCTGTACCGCCAACCTGGTCCCAACGGACCCTCCTTCCATAGGCGGATTCCTCTTCTCTTGGAGTCTCGGTGATCCATTCTTGAAAAGGTACGTCTATGAGACCTCATTCCATGTCGAGTCGACTAGAACTAGTTTTCAAGCGTCATTGCGTCTTTCTATTATGGTAACCTGACATACCCATCGGTTGACCCTTCTAGGTTGGGCTTCCTCTCCACTGTACCGCCTGACGCTGGCGATAAACTCAAGGCCGATGTGGTTGCTGCCAAGGCCAACGGCGATAACCTCACAAGTTAGTATTTCGTTTTGTGATCCTGAGACCATGGTTGAACTCATCTGTGCGTCCTTCCAGGTACGTTGGAGCAGGCTCCGACCAATGTACGAACATTTAATTCCACTCCGACCGGTTTCCGAACATTGAGTTCCACTCCGACCAATACCTCGAAGAGTAATGTGGATTTTCGTATTGAAATCACACCATGGGGAATGTTGACAGCGTCACTGTTGATCGTCTTTGACGCCAGTTTGATGTTCTAACCGCGCGCCTGCTGCTATGATCGTATATGTATGTATATCCAATCTCTTTGTAATGACGGACAAAGTCATCTGCTGGACAGCTCTTGTAAATCTATCCTTTACGTTGGGGCGAAAACAGGCGTAGGTCGATAGCGAAATTGTGACATAACAACAAGAGGACTTGTATTTATGAGGTATTGTTGTCAGGAGTTGTCAGGAGTTGAGGGTGCGCTCTTGCAGCGTTGGCGTGGGAATATTTCGGTTGTGGTTTACACTCTACCCGCGAAGACATGCTATTCTCCACCCTTTCCACTGAGTCTAACTGCCAGTCACAACGGGACCACTAGCACCTCCAACGAGGTTTTGTCAATTGTTGGGATCCCGATGCTCTGACGTTGTAAACGTCTTCGTTATAAGATAGATATTGACGAGGTCTTGATGACGAAGAAAATATCCTACCTTGATACTCAGATCTAGTTGACCACAAAAATGACCACAAGATCAGTGTGCATTAAGAGGGAATCGAACCCTCGGCGGGTCGATGGCAACGACCCAGGTTACCACTACCCCATTAATGCTATGTCTATCCTGCAAAAACTTTTTACTTAAAGGGACCATGATCGAGCGGCATCAACAAGGTCATATGTTTCTTAGCTAGCTTTTCGCTGTAGAAAAAAGCAATCTCCTTGGTTTCATTTTTTCCATTAGAATTGGTACATCAGAAATACCATAACACATTTCTTTTTGACCGTTTCCCGAGGAAACACTGCTGGTGGCCAATACTTTTTCCTCAAAATCTGAAGATAAGACTGTTATGTAAACCAGTCATTTATCAATCATGTCGATATCAACCATACAACGATTTCTGTTCGTGAAAATTGCAACATCTGATAATTTACATAGTCCGATATGACCTTCCGGGTCTTGTACTGTTCCCAACGATTATTTTGCTTACTGCATATCACCAGTCAAACCTTGAACATACCAGAAATGCTTTATTGAGAGTTGATTAAGATGATGTGATGACGAAAAAAGCCACTACTCACATTAGTGCACAATTAAACTTGAAGTTGTCAAGGTTTTAAGTCTCATAACAAAGATAATTTGCACTGTGCATACTATGGGAACACCGGATAGAATATCAGACATAATGATTAGAATCTCGAGTTGCCTATCTGATGTAGACCTCGCTGCTGCCTAGTAAGGGGTAGAGAATAGATAGCTCGGGATGATCTGAAGTCCTCCGCTGTTGATACCAAATCCAATGTATCAATACCCGTATGGTCCGGCAGTTCCATTGAATAATCTTGAAGTAATCATAATCGCCTGTTCAGCAAATACTGGCCCAGAACTGAAAATAAAATTGTTATTCACGCATCATGGGTGTGGGGAGCACATGAAACACTAGTAGTGACTTCAATCGCCCGCATGTCGCTACCTAAGAGAGCATGACATCGGAGCATCGATGGGCCCAAGATCACGAGTGCAGTTGAGCGTCCAGATGTGGGAATGGATTTTGTACTCTGAGGGTGTCCATGTGGTGATTTCTACAGTAAGGTTTAATAATGTCCAGCATAAATCAGCATCATTTTCATGGTTGATCATGAACTCGCGTCAATCACGCATCAAAGGTACTTAAAGAACATTGAGGTGATGGTGATAGCGAGAGAATGGCGACACACGACATTTGAACAAAGAAGGGGTTGACGTGAAACGTCGAAGCAGCAAAGTGAACTGGTCTGAAAGATAGAAGAACCATAGGAATGTTTTCAGGGCAGGAAAAAAAAGGCTGGATCAAGCAATATATGACGAGATGAGTGTGAACATTACGTGCAGGTTGTTGTATCGTTCAGCTTGTGAAAACGTCTTGAAGGACATCGCCCAGACATCAGACCTGAGGCCTGAGGCTTTGGCCACAATCGTTCCACGGATCAAACGAAAGCAAACTCTTGGGAAGAAATTGCGTTCTCAGTCAGTCCCCTGGTGCTGCCGTCAAGTCAACGATGTTAGGATGAAAAAAGAAACGACTTTCGGAATCGATGTGTCGCATGATCACATTCTAAAATATGGACGTTGTTTAACCTGAAAAAAAGAGAACCAACCACTCAATCCTCTCGTGGTCCCTGGATCGTGGGTATTGCTTATGTTATCACTTCGTCATCGGTAGGGACATCGTTGATCGCAGCCCTACGAGCATTAACGACGACAACGACCTTCTGCCAACGTGAAAAGCATCCATATGCTTTCATTTCTAGCTCAATAAAGGAGACTGCTGTACCATGGCAACTACATCAGGCTCGGGAGCAGGATCTCGTCTTCCGACCCCAGTGCTGGTCTTGTCGGGCGTTTCAACTCTCGTAGCAGTCGTAGTTTCTGCAACATCAATATACCTGCATTTGAAGAACTACAGGCAGCCAATGTTGCAACGGTGTGTGTGACATGTGTGTATCAACATTACAAAGTTTCTTGATTCCCTTTACGTTGTCGGTTACAGAATGGTTGTTCGAATCATGGTCATGGTCCCAATATACGCCATTTCATCGCTTATTGCTTTGTTTTCACTGGAGGCTGCATTTGTGATTGACGCTATCCGCGACATCTATGAAGTAAGCGTAATACATCCCGGCTTTTGAAAGACATTCTTAACAATTGTAACCGTTTTCAGGCTTTCGTCATTTACTGTTTCTTTGTACTGCTTCTATCATATTTAGGTGGCGAGCGATCTCTTCTCATCCTCCTCCATGGCCGCCCTCCCAAAACGCCAGTTTTTCCTACCAGTTTGTTCACTCGTGAGATTGACGTTAGTGACCCGTACACCTTTCTTTCTTTAAAACGTGGAATCCTCCGTGTGTCTCGAAGTTCCTCGTCTGAGCCTATCTTGGAGCTAATCCATCTGTTTCAGAGTATGTACAAGTCAAACCAGTTTTGGCCGTAGTCACAGTCGTGTTGAAGGCCTTAGGAAAGTTCAATGAGGGAGATTTTCGCGCTAATTCCGGATATCTCTACGTCAGCATTGTTTACAACGCGAGTATCTGTCTAAGCTTGTATTGCTTAGCTGTCTTCTGGTTATGCGTAAATGATGATCTGAAGCCTTTCCGGTTTGTCCTTCGCTTATTGTCCATCCATATTTCTTATCGATTTATCAGGCCGGTTCCTAAGTTTCTCTGTGTCAAGGGCATTCTATTCTTTTCATTCTGGCAGTCTATCGGAATTTCTGTCCTCGTTGCGGCGAGAGTTATCCACCAGCTTGGGCCATACACCGACGCCGAGCATATCTCCCTTGGCCTTACCGATACCCTTATCTGTCTAGAGATGCCTATCTTTGCTTTCGCTCATATGTACGCTTTTTCACACATGGACTACATCGACCGCAGTCTCTCGTATGTCGCTCGTATGCCAATGTATTATGCTTTCCGTGATGCGTTTGGACTTCTTGATGTAATTGAAGATTCGAAAGCGACGCTCCGCGGCGAAGGAATGGACTATCGCGAATTTGAGCCTGCTGAAGGTGTCATGCATCAGGGCGTAGGACGTGACAGGCGAATTCGCGCTGGGCTCCGTTATAGCAAGGGTGGTCAGAGAAAATATTGGCTTCCCCAGCAGAATGAAGGGACTCAAGCCCCTGGTCGGTTGAGACGGGGTGTCAATGAGGCTATATCAACGATCGCCGGTTATAATCAGGTCGAGGATGTCCACGCCCCAATTTTCGAAGCCGAGGCGGAGGGTGTTGTTCATTTGGCTCCGGACCTTCAAGCTTCCGACGAGGATCTGGATATCTGGCATCGCGATACCACTGAAGATGGCTATGAATTGCCCTTCGGTGATTTAAACGAAGGTGACGAAGATCTTTTTGTCCAGAGCAAGAACTTTTTGTTTGGGGATTATAATTACCCTGTCATCGACGTTAGTTCCGAGAATGCACGGATCAACATGTGGGACGAGGAGGAGAGGGTCCTAAGGGATGAACGAGGGGCTTGGTTCTCGCCAATTCGTGGTGCCAAGGGCCTAGCTGCTTTGCAAGTCAGGGGCGGTCCTGTATGGCAGGGGTATGGTGCACTGGGCTCGACAGATCTTGGTACAAGGGGAAATCACGGCTCTGCTTCAGCTGACGGTCATGGCCGTCCCGAAGGTATGACCATGAAGTGGGCTCAAATACGTGGCCGGGACCCCCAGTCGGGGTCATCTACACCTCGTTCGCAATCCCCTCAACGTCCCAATTATCATCAAATGTCCCACGCTGCATCTTTGCAGTCGTCAGTTGGAAGCAACAGCGCCGCCTCCAGGATCCGTTCTCCCCCAATAGATTCCCGTTCGCACAATAACTCCCGTGTAGGATTTTCTAGCCAACCAATGTTGCCACCCGACGCGGTGGATCTGGTAGTTGAAGACTATGACGCTGCTCAAGATGAACACATGCGAGAGCGGAAAAAAGGTGAACCTGCAGTCCGTGGAGCAGCGCTGCGAAAGGTGTACAAACGAGGTTTCGTTACGCATACGGTAGACCGGAAGAGAACAGAAGGAGAGATCGAAGTCAGAGAACCGCATGTCAAAGATCGGCTAGAAGCAGGGGATGATCTGCTTAATACAATTAGAGCTGATGATGCTGATGATCTAGGCAGCGCTGCTAATAGTGGCCGAGTTCCCGACACAGAGAGCGTCATTGCAAGAACGGGCACACCTCCTATTCATGCCCGTGTGCTGATTCACGAATCCGATGATGATAATCCTTGGGCTTAATCATGATGGTGGGTGTTGCCTTCTATAATTGTAGTATGTAGTATATAGGAATGCCTATTGAATCGATTCGATCTCTTCTATGTGAAAATCTAGATACCAGCATACGGCCGCTTCATCACAGCGTGTAGAAGCTATCATGCGACTATTCACAGTTTTTTTTTGCTTGAAGTCAATTAACATATGGGTCACCCATTGATTTTTATTAATCATCAGAGCTTCGCCAGAATTGAATCTGCACCAGACACGCTAACACCTGGAGCTGGTTCGACCTAAACAATGATAGGGATTAGTGGGTCTAATGTACATGGCATAATACACTCAAGTAGTTTACCTCAATGCATGTGATTGTAAGGTCGTCAACGATAATGGCGTAGCGAGCGGTACGGGTAATTCCAGGAGTCTGGATAGCCAATTCAGAGCCCAAGGATTTAGACCATTCAGCTCCAGTGTCAGACAAGGCTAAGATCTGAAATTCTAATGTGAGCTTACAACTGTCGGCTAAGACTGACTGGTGTGATCAAAGTTCTGACCTTGTCTTTCAATCCTTCGACTCTGGCCCACCCGTTCATGACGAACGCATCGTTCGCCGCCAGAACAGCAATTACGTCTACGCCTTTTGCCTTGAACTGATCGTACTTCTCAAGGTAGGGTGGTAGGTGTTTAGCATGGCAGGTGGGCTATATGGAAGGCCATTACGGGCCTATCCAAAACAGGCCTTCAAGGACGTACTGTGAAAGCACCAGGAACCGAAAACAAGACAACTTTCTTGCCTTTCCATTCCTCTGTCGAGAGCTTGAGTGCTGATAAGATCACAATTGATACAGTTCGTGCAACCTATCTATGGTCACTCACGAACTCCGCAAGCAAGCTTGGTACGCAGATTCGAATGAGTAACATTTTGAAAAAGCGACCCTAGTCCAACTCACTTTGTCATCGAGTTCAGGGCTGTAAGGGATATAGGTAAACGTTCCCAGGGGAAGCTTGTCACCGACCTGAACCGATGGCATGTTAGTTGATTGTGGTTGTAAGAGATGTTCACGAAGTGTCTTGTGATGATCGATGATATCAAGCGGCGGAGTGTTAATATTATGTTAATCTGACAGAGGTTAGAATGGTTAACCCGACAACCTCAATGGCGGCCAAACTCTGAGCCTCGTGATGATATTCGTCAAATCTATCCAGACGTGTTCTGTACATATGCCCAATATCACAGTGGTAAGCTAATCGATAGAATAGTCCATTGTTTCGATAAACCTTTCAAGCTAATGATTTACTGTTATTCAAGAACTTTTGCCAGGTTTTATAGGGAGACGATCAGGTAAGTTGTCTAAGGAGAGGCGATTCGTTGCTTCCTTCAGGCAACAAGTTATAACATCAGTCGAAAGTCCACAAATCGGGATCATCATTTTCCATTGCGAGAGAAAATTTCGGGTAAGTTGACTCCCATGGCCAGCTTGGCCGAGGTGGTGCCATACTCCGAGCTGAGTAACGTCAGAGAGAGTTTTGTTGCAATCAAATTGAACCATGGTGGTTGAAACGTTGACATCTTAGAATATCGAGAGAAATCGCCTTCGGCCTTGGTTATTCTTGTTTGGTTATCTCCTATCTCCACGAATACAAAAGTTCGACAGTACTGTCATTGTCAACGTCTCGCTCAGGCTCCAAGCTTTACCTTTAGGGTTACTGATGGGACTTGAAAGATCAACGGAACTATAGCAACTTCGTAGCGAAAAGAACTAATCCAACCAAACCAAGGTATAACGCCGGGGACTCATTACTTCTATTGCAGGTCTGTGTTGGCTCCCGCCCGACCAACAAGGATCTTATTTATGATGTAAAGTACCTGTATCACTGGATTCCACTGGTTAATTGAACAAATCATGTCCACTGGAGTACAAGCCGCATTTATCCACACTTTTTTGGGCTGGGATCAAACCTGCCAGGAAAGATCTCCCATCATTCACTCGTTTTCGAAAATTTGGCTCGCGTCGCGTCCCTTTCAGATCACGAGCTGCTGATATGAATCCACATATAAACGTATTACACGAGCAACTGATTCTACTGTAGCTACATCAAGGTACCCCTCCGGGTATTCAACAATGTAAGCCCAATATAGGGTTCTTATTTGTCATTGACTGAAGTCATACATCTAGGTCTCGTTCAAAAAGTTATATGTAAGTTGAACGGGAACTTCTGATGCGGAAGCATTATTTGGCAAAATATTCTACCGTCTAGAGCATCAAGACGCTTGGGTTCAGTTTGTGTTGTCGTGACTTCAAATGCGGAGCAATATCGCATGGTCGATATCAGTGGTGCTTCCAGTGGTTCAGCTATTCGTGAAAGGCTACTATCAAAGGTTCGATACCCGGTCTACATATGATGAAGTTGAATAATTGTCAATAGCTGTGTATACCTGACGAAAGTCAACCAAGCTTTTCAATATTTCCGACAGAGATCGGGTCGTATGCCATCGGCAGTGCTCTTTCGGACTCGCGGCTCTTGGAAGTGTGTCGTGACTATGGCGATCCCTCTGGCTCGTTGAAATTCTTCATATCTCCCTACCCAGACCGACCTGCATCTCAAAGTGCAGGCAATGTCCCGGTATATTCTTCGATTATTCCAACTATATTGTAATTAATACCTGTTCTTAGCCATATTATCATCCAGGCCGAGGCTATTGATATTTTACTGATGGCCCTCATTTGACGATTTCATTACACATATCAACAGATACCTTGAACAGCCCAGTAGTCGAACGTCACTTTACCTACAAAGGAACAAAATAAACCCTAACGGTTTTAGTTCCTGGACATGTACGACTGAAGGTGAATGCATAAGGTACCCCTCAAAGCATGTGCATGCTTCATCTTCTTTATCATGTCATTCGGCTTGTCTGTCAGCCATCCCGCCAGCCATCCTATGTAGCTCTGGCAGAACCTTGTCCAGAAGGGCCCCTTGGGTTCTTCTGTTGTCTTCGGTTATCTCAGGGGTTTACTGAAACACTAGAAAACCTAAGCTTTGGTGCCATCGATTTATTTCAAGCGACGTACCCTTTGCTCACTCCATGACCGGTGCAGCGGCTCTTTTAAGGATTATCTCGTGAGGGTACAGTACTTGCAGTCAGTACCAGTATCTTTGCGGATCATCCGGGGCTAGGCACGGCAATGACATGGGGCAAGGCTGTGCAAGAGAGGCTCACCTTATTTAGCAAAGACAGTGCGTGTCTGTCGGATTATGCGTCCGTGGATCGCGTGAACAGCTGCCCGCTCTGTATGTAGCTGAAACTTGAAACTTGAGTTGAGGATGCATTGGTGATGTGATCAACATCTATTACATACGAGGCTTAGGAACTCCGGGGATCGGGATTTACTTGCGCTTTTTATCTGTTGCCGAGGCGTAGCATCGACCAGGTCTCGTCTGCGATACCTCGGCCCTGGCTAGAAGTACTGGAATGATATAAGCAGCTGATATCAATCAAATTTTCGTTGTGTCTCGACATTTTTTGTCAGCATTCAGTACAGGGTCACATACTGCGGAGCTGATTCTATTCTGGTGCTTGAAGTCCTACTGACGTTCTCTGCCAAAGATATTTCTGTCACCACTCAATGTTGGTTTTGCTTTTCGTCGGCCTTTGATGAGCACGAGTGAGTGTGACGCTTCAGAAACCACAAAGCGATCCGACTCTCAATGAAGAAATGAAAGTAATTACCCACGAGAGTGCGGTCGTACAGCCGACGAACTGTCTGAGTTACCCGAGGACGTACGAACACTTCAAGTAATGATCAGCATTCGAGTCAAGAACTTCCACTATCAAGGTTTACAAATATTCAAAGCGTGTAATCCGTATGGCACTGGTCCGAGAATTTGACTCTCTACACTATCTTAGAATGAAAGTCATCATGTACCGTTGTATATGCTTGACTACAAGGAGTTG
>QLOM01019704.1:0-10837 GCA_003313785.1 Termitomyces sp. MG148 | reverse complement strand
TGCCATGCCTTTGTCTTGTTGCTCCATCAACCCAACACCCTTTCTGCTTCTATCCCTCTAGATCCCTCCACGACAACATCTTATCTCGGTCAGATTGAACGATTGATTATTACTCCCTTCATCCATTCCAGTTCTCCTACTGCTTCAAAGTCTGTGGTAGGCACTTTGTTGGGCTTTTTGTCTTACTTCAGAAATCTACGCAAACTGACACTACCGTTTGACGATTCAATCAACTTCACTGAAGTTTTACGCTTCGCATCAGCCCTTCCCTTCCTCGACGATTTGACCGCATATATTCCATCTCTCACGCTACATCCCCGCGATCGTCGAAGGATTATATGGCTTCGACCATCTTCGAAGGCTTTGCATCACCCGCGAAGCCTCTTTCACGTCTGTTCACCAATGCCTGGGCAGTCTGCAGGGACTAAACGAGATCAAGATTATCGCCACATCTAGCGTTCATATCCGTCTCAATGAACCTGGGGTCCGCGAGTTCCCAGTGTTACAAACATTGGAGGTTGTTGGTTCACTTTCCATTCTAGTGTGGGCCCTTCGCGCTTTTACCAACCCAGAAGCCCAAAGGCTCCATAAACTCAAGGTTCGGGTGGAAGCTGAGTCCATATTCAAGAAATCAAGCATGATTAATGCACTTTCCACCATGGCACTCCGCTGCTTCTCTATCCAGCACCTCTCAATCCGCATCGAAGGTTCCGTTAACAGATATTGGACTGGAAGGCGTTGGCACCTCTTAACCATCTAGACTTGAAAACGTTCGTCATTCATCATCCCAGACCACTGTTTCTCTTGGACTCTCATATCCGGAATTTACTGCGTTCATCGCCTCGTGTCAGATTTATTTCACTGAATCCAAGTCCATCCGGAAATATCCATCGCTGGCGTCTTCCGACGCTAAAGTCCTTGGTGCATGTTGTCAAATATGGCCATTCTTTATGCCACTTTGAAATACACTTGAAGGGCGTAAACCGCTCGGCCATTCGTTGAATCGAGAGTCGCCTTCTTCGAGAGCTTGACTTTAGAACATCAAGCATTTATGCACAGGCTACATCCGCGATCCAAAGGTTGTTTCCACGAGCTTATATATCATGAGTCCGGGCCTCCTGGGCTTCTACTATCTCTTTAACTCGCCTTCCTTCCTATGCTAACCCTTTTCTCATACAAGGATCATGAATCACCATGCTCTAGCACTTATAAATTATACGCATTGCGCGCCAAGGACATGTCCAACGTCAGTAGTCCACTTAATTGTCATTATAGTTTATCCATTTTGTGCTCTGATTTGCTTTCATGTCACCTACTTGTTATATTTATTGGATCAGAATAAGCTTTTCTATCGAACAGTGAGAGATGGTGAAATCTACTTCACAGGAAGGTTCGGAGAAATCATCCTTAATTCCAATCCCGAGTTCAACTTTTTAAATGTGACTGAGAAGACCATCCACTGCCACCTAATCAATCACTTGAAGGGTCTGATAACATTCCATCACTGGCATGCTCGTTATTGATAACTACAACTACTACTCATGCCACTGGTTTTGAATACGCTTTTATGTGCTAGGCAGTGGTCTCGTTCCGTTTTGACTGTACGGTTCTGCTATGTGAAGCCATCAGGCACTATAAACTTGTCCACATCACAACGGTCACTTCATATTAAGGCTCGATATACTCCCTGGACGATACAGAGTGAAACTTTGCTCACAGGAGAAGAGTGAGTCCTTCAGCTGTTAAAGCAGAACAGTCTCCGACGCGGACAGATTCATCGTGTCTAATCCTGCTACTGGAGGAAGTCTCTGCAAGTAAATCGTACTGTGCCTCGACCAGCGACTATATTCTTATATCGTGTTGAACAGAGTCGCGTCAGTGTCAGAGGAATATGTGCAAGAAGCAATCAACGGTGCACAGGCTGTCTTTCAGTCGGGAATATGGTCTAAGGCCCCAGCTATCCATCGGTCCAAAATCCTCTCGAAACTCGCGCGCTTACTAGAAGAGCGGATACCAGAGTTGGCTGTCATAGAAACACTTCAGACAGGCCGTCCAATCCGGGAGATGAAGGCACAGCTGAGCCGTCTGCCTGAGTGGCTGTGAGTGAGCATTGCTACCATTACCACAAGACGAACACGCCCTAAGACATATAGTGACTATTTCGCAGCCGTACTCCGGACGTACCAAGGCTTCGTAGCGCCAACGCAGGGAAACTTGTTAAATTATGTCCAACGCGTGCCATTGGGAGTCGTCGCACAAATAACTGTGAGGATGCCATTATTCACTTGAATTCTTCGTCGGTTTTCAACCAAACATTATAGCCATTCAATCACCCGCTTCTTATTGCAATTAAGAAGATTGCACCTGCGTTGGCAGCTGGGAACTCTGTTGTTGTAAAACCATCTGAAGCATGTATCTGTCTCTGTGTTGAGAACCTCCTGTTGAATCTTTGCCTGCACAGTTGGCGCCTATCACGGTCTTGGAATTTGCAGATATGGCAGCCCAAGCCGGAAGTAAGCTGTCATCCTTCTATTCACATTTCCTGCAAGAAAGATAAAGCAACACCCTCCAGTCCCTGCTGGGGTCCTCACTGTATTGCCTGGGATCGGCACCACTGTTGGCAAAGCAATTGTCAGTCACCCTCATGTCCGTAAGGTCGATGTCACAGCGAGTACTCAAACAGGACGCGCTGTGGGTCAAGCAGCAGGCGCGAATATTGCATCTTTTACAGCGGAACTGGGAGGAAAGGTGTTCTCATTCATTTCCTTTCTGTAATTTGTGTTAATTTCAATGAAAAAGACACCAATTCTCGTTTTTGACGATGCAGACATTCAGTCAGCAGTCAACGGCGTAGCTTTTGCGTCCTTTATTGCGTCAGGGCAGACATGCGTGTCTGGAACAAGGATCATCATCCAGGATGGTATTTACAACTCCTTCATGTCTGCCTTGGTTGAGAAGACAGAAAATATCAGGAGTAGAATGGGAAACCGTGAGTTGGCCTCTTGCAAAAATATTTCTTAGAAGTGTTTGAACAGACAATAGCAATGAACCCTCAATCAACCATGGGTCCAGTCATTTCAGAGCATCATCTGTCACGTATTGAGAGAATACTTGGCAGGATGCAAGGCAAGGTTTTATGCGGCGGCCACAGGCTAACCGGAGCATCCCCTTTAGATGGCTTTGACTATACCCATGGGTCGTTCTTGGCACCGACCGTCATCGAAGATGTTAAATCCACGGATGAATTGTGGCAGGAAGAAGTGTTTGGTCCCGTCATCGTTGCCCGACGGTTCAAGGTGCGTTCTTTGTTCTTTGGAAGAATCCCGACAGTATATTTATTTTTGTACAGGATCTCGAAGAAGGTGTTGCATTTGCAAATGACTGTAAATATGGGCTCGGCGCTGGTATTTGGACCTCGAGTCTCACCAGAGCGCATCGCGTAGCAGGAGATATTCAAACTGGCCTATGTTGGGTGAATACACATCATAGGAATGACCCGAGTTCCCCTTGGTATGTGGTGATTTCTACCCCGAAGCTAGTCAACACTCAAGTTCTACTAGGGGTGGCATGAAGGAGAGTGGAATTGGTAGAGAGAACGGCATTGAGGCATTTGAATCTTGTCAGAACATTTCATCCGTCTTGGCGATGTATACTCTTACTGACGTTTTGTAGACTCTCAAAGCAAGTCGACTATTGTCAATACTTCAACAATAGAAGAAATGAGGAGGGATGACTGGTTCTCAGTCTCGGACACTCCTCGTAGATACGGCTAGAAGAATACTGGTCTGGGTATGGGGGTTAGAGTCGTGGAGCCTCGGCCGGCAATACCGGCAAGCATTGCCAAAAGCAGAAGGGTTTAGAAATTGGGAAGGCACGTTGATTAGCAGATGGTAAAAGGGCTTACATGTGGGAAGTATGTAGTATGAACTCCGAAGGATCAAATTGTAGTAAAGGGAGCACCTGAACAAGTGTCCGTAATTACCATACCTTTACGTACTGTGGGAGCTAGGACAGAAGGGCTCAAGATGTAATTCACGTAAAAATAGCTCCCTAGAAAAATAAAAAGACTCTCCTCCTCCTCCTCCTCCTCCCCTCTTGTTCATTAGTCCTACAAAAATGGGACGAATAAAATTACATATGGTATGTGATACAACGGGTCCGTGAGATATCGTGGTCATGGTCGTCATAAGATGTTTCTAGATCAGGCTGTTGTCTTGACTGCTTCCTGTCGTACAGGTGTCTGAAAGGGAGAGAGTGAATTAGAACAGGAGTGAACACGAAAAACAAAAACCGACCTCTGCAGCTTCCACTGGTGGCTCCTCGATGGTGTCTGGTGCTTTATTTAGATCTGCGAGGTAAGAAGCGCCTTCCTCTTCTTCTTCCAGCGCGAGTGCATCGAGTTCTGCCACAAGTCACAGCATCAGCTCTGGACTAACAGAAAGATCTGCACCTACCAGCTTCAAGATCAGCCTCATCAAGCTCATCTGGAACGGCATAGGAACGACTAAGCGTTTCCTGTATCTCATTTGCCTGTTCTATTAGCTCCTCCATTTCAAAATGCATGTTCTGGGAAAAATGATAAGTAGTCTGACAACGCGACATAGGTGGGCCCATGACCTCGATCTTATTAATATCGATCTTTCCGTATTGCTTTCGCATCTCCTTATTGGCGGTCTGCATTGCATCAAGGGTGGCCATAGTATTCCTCAAATTATCAGTCGTCATAACCGCGGATTCCATATTGAACGTTTGCTGCGTCAGCTGAGCTATCTGACCTTCGTATAGCTTTTTCTGCCGAAGCGTCCTCAGAGCGCGTTGCTGTACTGCATTCTGAGCGGAATGCGTCATTGACTTAGAGAGCTTCATATTATAGACACCAACTTTTCCTGGACCGTTTCGTAGCTTTGATAATTGCTCCTTATACCGCGCAAGCTCTGTATCGAGTTTTTTGACCTTGACCTCTATGGCAGCTACACGGTCATCGATCTATGATGAGGTCATTATGAGAGATCGCGTCCGAGTTGAGCTACTGACGGATGTGATTGCCTCGTGAAGGGTGGGCTTTGGTTTTTTGGGATTTGAAGAACCAAAGAAACGATTCATGGTGAAGCAGATGAAATGGGCAGCGGCAACAGAGACAAACAACGCGGCCACTATGCCTCAGTCGCCACGCAGTCCCTCAAGGTCTCCGTCCCCGTCTTTCTCTGAGTCGTCGGGCAACGAAGAGAGCACGTTTTCCCCTGGAAATGCTCTTGGACTTGGGCCTTCGGCTTCGCGGCCTGGATCACCCCGCAATCCGGACACCATTCAGCTCGAAGACGTGGAATCCGACAGCGTGACATGTCTCTGGGATGACTGTGGCCAAGTCTTCACACATCTTCCGACGCTAATCTCTCACATTCATGATGGTGGGCTTCTTGTTCTATGTTTCGTCGTGCAGTCCTATACGTAATACACTAATGCACAGAGCACATCGGTGTTCACAAATCGAATTATACCTGTGAATGGGCAACCTGTACACGACGCGGCCTCACACAGACGTCTCGTTTTGCTCTCATTTCGCACATACGATCTCACACAGGGGAGAAACCTTTCAATTGCATTCTTCCTGGTGGGTCCGCCTGTATGATCCTCAGCCCCTTATGGACTTCATTATCCTTCACCAGAATGCGACAAATCCTTCACTCGTTCTGATGCTCTCGCCAAACATCTACGCCTCCAGCACAACATTGAGCCGCCTGCACCGGGCCGTGGCGGCCAAAGAAAGCGCAAACGGGGCGCTGACGATCAAGGACCTGGGAATGCCTCTACATCTCATGCGCCACCCCCTGGACCTCCGAATGAAAATTCCGGAACTTTTACCACGTTCAAGTTCGAACCCAGTCCAGATGATTTGAACTCGCCAGCTAACTATGTAAACGGCCACCGTCGATCATCTAGCCCTCATCGTCTCTCACGCCATCGTGCTGGGTCTCTTGACCACGACGGCCCAGATGATGATGACGGTTACAACTCAGAGTCAGATGTACTCCCAGAATATCTGCAGAATCAGTATGACCTAGAAACAAAGACGATTCAAGGTCGTTCACCAGCGATGGTCATGTACCTTCTGATGAAGGCAAAACACCGTTACGCGCTCGAGCAACATGAGTCTCTCCTTGAGGAGCTGTGCTTAGCCAAGGCGGAGTTACAAGAGCAGCGAGACCGGAAGGACGCCGTCCTTGACCAGCTACTTGGCACTATGTTTGGGTGTGTAGTTATAATATGATGTTTTCTCAAGCTTGACTGACATGTCAACGTATAGACCAAGAGCTGAAGAGTTCATGTTACAGTCGCAACCACCAGGTATGATGACATCTCCAGCATACCCACCAATGAACGGTAGCGGTCGTTGAGCATTTAGTCATTATATCGTTATAGTCTGATTTGTGCTATGTACACTATATCTAATATGTTGGGGATTCCTTTTTTGTACGTGATTTAGCGCTTTTACATTCTATGGGTCTTAGGTGGCGAGTACCGAATTTTTGCGGTAAGTAAAATCCTGACAAGGTTCCATTGCCCTTGAGAATACCAAGTTTCATTACGAAATTTGAACATCTATCCCAAGCCGGACATAAAAGTAGGCATCATGAGAGAAACCCTCTGATAGCACCGCCTACATTGATGACGTCGATCCTACACACCTTTTAGCTACTTGACAATACAGTGAAGCCAGTACTCACAAGAATGTATCATGGCCCCATACACCCCCGAGCTCGTAGTAGCTCACACTATCATTACCTGCCATCCGCAGGGCATCCGCAACCTCGCGCTGTTGTTCCACTGTGAATAAGATGTCACTTTGTACACCAAGAACAAGTGTTGGTATGTGTGCAAGAGGCTGAAGCCCTTTGGCTAAATCGAGAAGATGTGGAGGTGGGTTAAGTGGTGGTGGATGAGACTTAGAATGTGATGTTTTATGGAATGAGTGGGAAGAGTTAACGGGCAAGTCGGTGTCAGAGGGTGAGGATGTAGAGGGAGCCAGCTTAAGTTCTTGCAGAGCAGGGAGCGTCATATCGAAGAGATCCATCGCTTTAGAGATATAAATGAGTGAGTTTGCATCATATTTCAGACAGAATTGCTCTCCCTGATAAATGCCAGATTAGGATATCCTACTTCGGCAATGGAAGGAAAATACCTGGTGGTCTAGGTAGGTTTCAATAAGAAAATCTGGACAGAGGGCGGGAACTCGGGTGGCTAAGGAATCTTCAGAGGAAAGACGTGGTCGGAGCTGTCGCCCGAAGCGTTGATCCCATTCTGGTCCTGACCGGTACGTAATGGTAGCGATTTCTATATATTATTGAGCGCCAATGTTATTATGGTAGGTAATACAGACGCACGTCTAGCCAGTTTCATGCCAGTGTGAGGTGGAAGTGCATCATAATAGAAACCATTATTCCAATTAGGGTCTGCCATTAGAACTAAGGAGGAACAGTTAATGCCATCTTAATCAATCGAAATACCGATGACATACCACTCCTTTGTGCGAAACGCATAGCGATACTTGAAGGTGTACTACGTGCCGTTCCACTGATGCTCACAATCTTGCCAACGCGATCCGGATGTAACCAAGCAGTCGCAAGACTTGACATAGCGCCCATGGAGCACCCAACGCTGGCATAGAGCTTATCAACCTTGAAGTGGTCCAGGAGACACCATTGCGCGCGAACCATGTCAAAAATGGAGAGAATAGGGAAGGTAGTGGCATATGGACGTCCGGTTGTAGGATCAGTAGATGAAGGACCTGTTGAACCGTAACAACCACCAAGGACATTTGTACATATAATAAAAAACTGGTTAGTGTCTAGTGCTTTTCCTGGCCCAATAAATTTCTGCCACCACCCATCGGAAGGGTTCGCAGACGTGGAAGCAGCGTGAGATGAAGCAGAAAGACCGGTATGGAGCAGGATGACGTTGTCGCGGTTCGGTGAGAGGGTACCCCAAGTCTCGTAAGCGATGTCAAATGATGGGAGCGACTCTGGATAGTAAGTCATGGGTAACGGGTAGGGGTGATGGTAGACATTGTACGACGCCGGGTTCGGACGTGCATAGGTAGGCTCGGGTCCAGACTCGCTCTGGCTAGAAGATGACGATGATGCACGCGAGCTTTCCTTTAGCCTAGACTCCCGAGTCGCATGAGCCTCAACACAGGGAAAATGAGGTGACTGTGTGGAAAACGGACGCAATCTCGTCGCCCTGGAGAGGCGAGTAGGAGCATTTCGCAGAATTGGTCTTGAGATGTTGGAGACTCTAGCTACAACAGACATAACGAATGCTTGAAGTTGCGGTTAACCACACACTCCCTCGTATTTTTCAAGGGGTTGTAAGAATGGCGTGATGACCCTAACCTTAGAATCAGTGCCCGAAATCCCGGGACCTCTGATCATACACAAGTTGTAGAAATCTAGTTCACGTATGATTGGAAGTGATCATGGACCATTTCTACATCCCACTATGCCATGAATGTGAATCCGATTCCTTCCCCATCTACCTCCATCACAGTTGTGCCCACGTCAGTCCTCGCTCGATGCGCCTTCCTCGCTCGTTTCGCTTCCTTCTTTAGATTTCTCCGACTCAACGGGTTACCACGGTCCATGTTTCTGAGTACATGCTCATCGGGCGGCGCATCATATGAAGGGACATCCCGCGTCTTACGTTGACGCTTTGGTTGCCGCGTCGCGTATGAGGGAACAGTCTCCGGACCGACCATCGGCACGTTATCTGTATCAGGAGCAGCTGACGGTGATCTAGGACGTTTCCGCGAATTTGTAGGGGTCATCTCAGTGTCTATCATTGTTTGCGGCCTGAACCAACTGTTAGAAACGTATCGGTAGCAAGAAAACAAGTGTACCCAGCGTCAGCCATCACTGCATCACCAGCTTCTTCTGCATCAAAGAATACGTCTCCATCCTCATCCACAAGAGCATCCACCGGCATATTCTCTGAGAATGCTCCAGCATCAGCGGCACCAAACAATCCTATGAGCTCGAAAGGTTTCGAGAACGAGGAAACTATCTGAGCCTGTCCAACATTTTCAGCACCTGGGGCAATAACTGGTGCAGCGGACGAAGAGTTAGGGTTTGTTGGGTTTGTTGGGACTGCTATTAGTTAGCATCGAACTTAAGGTAGGTCATTGAAAAGGAGAGACATACCAATAGAAGGAATGAGCGAAGGATGAATAGCAGGAGGTTCACTGTAATAGGGAATTTTTTGGTTGTTCCAGTCCTGTAGCACATGCCGAGCGGCGGAGTTGACATCAGGAGTGCCTCCCTGCAAAATTAGATTCGGCATAGTCCAATTCAGAAAAAGTTAAGGAGATAAACCTTGAGAAGCCTTCCGCTCGTCATTGCAAGCATTGTCAAAAATTCCAGGGTGGAAGTCCACTCTGGAAGGTTGTATAACTTTTGTATTGTCGAAATAGGTGTCCGTCCCAGAATTTCCTCAACTGGCTCTGCATCAGAGAAATAAGGAGAACAGAACACCATGAGCCACGTACCGACGGCTATTGGGTCTTCTACATCTTCCACCTTGACAACATTCCGGAGCAAAACATTGGACTTGGATTGACCCTTCCCATCATCGAAGTAGTCATCATCAAATACAACTCCAGGTGAGTCGATGATCCGCATCCCGCGTTCCAGTTGAACGGATTGTAAATCTTTAGTATGCCCTGCTTGTGCTGCAACAGCACATACCTGATGGCCATACACATGTTAGGTAGTCTCACAGAGATTGTGGTAAGACATACTTTGCTCCGCTTCAGACTGTTGATCAAACTACTCTTTCCCACATTGGGGTAGCCCACAACACCAACGGTGACACTACCTGCCTTTGGTTTGTAGGCTTTCAGCAGTTTGACTAGAGAAGGAGCAGTTCTCGAGGAAATATTTGTGCGTTGTGAAGAAGTTGAAGATAGGAATGGAAGAGTCGGTGTTGAATGTCGTAGATGTTTGAGCCACTGTTGTGCATTTTCCTTGGGTATTAGATCTAGATGCACGATGAGGACCATCCCATGAAAAAAAAAGATAAACGCACCAATTTTATTGAGTACAAATACCAACTTTTTCCCCTCCATCTCTCGTCGCCGGACCTCTTCCTCAACCAGGCGGCTTCTGCATCCCTCTGGATCTCGTGCGTCGAGAACAAGGATGATAATATCGCTCTGATCAATGACCTTGTGTAACGTCTTTAGGTAGTACTTGCGCAACTGTTCCTTTGTTTTACCAGCTGGATCAGTGGATGAAGATGGATTTTCAGAATACGACCCTGAAGCCACCTCTATGGCTTGAGCCTGAAGAGCAAGAGTCGATAAGGTCGGTTCTGAAGCCATTATGCTGTCTGGATCAAAGCTATGGTTGGAAGAGACCTGAATCACCGAAAATTGGCGATAATTCTAGTTTATAGACGTTGCAACACACGGGAGCTGCCTTCTGCTTTCCATGATTCCGTACTCTCTCTTTAAGATCGGGTAGGCGAGGAATACCAGGATCCTTCTTGAGTTCTATGCGTTCTAAATTACAAGACTGGTTGTAAGAAGCGAAGATGACTGACTAGATTTCAGCTGAATAGATGGCTTTTTGGACTCTATTGGGCCCGGTGTCAGCTGCGAGACCAGCGATCGAAAAAAAATCATACTTGTTCGCCCCATTGTCATATTCCCGCTACGTTAGTAGTGGTTTTAGGGGGACCGAGTTCAAATTACAGAGTCGGGCAAACGATCATGTGACTTAATTTTCCCACACATGACCCACTTTTTTTTTGAGTGGCGTTACTGGTGGCGTAGGCAACCCCTCTT
>QLOM01019677.1:0-14196 GCA_003313785.1 Termitomyces sp. MG148 | reverse complement strand
GCTCCAGATTCCGCTCAAGAGAGACTTTACCTGGTCCATCTGTCGGAACAGGGAGAATAAATCTTTCTGGAGTTGGCGAGGACGTAGGTACTGATGTCTTTGACGTGTTGGAAGGTATAACTGTAATCGTCGTCGCAATTGTAGGAGGTAACTGAGTGGCTTGGCGCTGATGAGATGAAGCGGCGATGGATGACTTAGATATGATAGAAATGGAGGTGGAAGCAATGGAGGTTGAAACACGGGGGTCAGCTGGAAGTGTGATGGAACCATTAGCACCAATGGTCCATGTCTGCCCGGGCGTGAAGAACGGTGGTGCGCATGGCGTGTTACTGAGGAACCCATCAGTGTTTAGCGTTAGACATTGGTTTCCTGGCCCAACGCCGTTGTTTACAGCATCTCTTACGAGAGGGAAACCGATACCTCTGGAAATGTTCACGGTAGAATTGAAGAAGTACTGTTGATCAGCGGTCGTTGCGCCGTCTCCTGCAGCACGTCCACCTGGTTATAAGGAATCAGCCAGAGGCAAAAATTTGCGGCGCTGAGCCTCAAGAGTTACCGCAAACGAAAAGACCAGGACGAGTATGATTGTTGATGTTACTACGTCTGTCGACACAAGTTAACTGCTGGCTTGACACAATCAGAGTTTGGCTTCCATCTTCAATGTCGTTGTGTTCACCCTATCCGCGTGATCAGCTCCACGATTAATGGTTGAAACAACGAATGTTTCTACCTTCGTAATGAGATCAAACTTCTGCCCGTCTACACTAGCGTCGCATGGCTTCAAGGCGATTGGAACTAGATTGAATCTGAAATCACCAGCACGAAAGTCTGAAACGTCAAAACAGGTGTTGTGGGACGCAACACTTCTGATCTGAGCAGAAATTGCGACTCTTGTTGCAGTGTCGTCAAAAGTTGGTCCTATTTTGTTAGAGACACTATCAACTTTGATGATTCTGGAAATACTCGAATACGACGTACCTGGCCCATCTGTCGGAATAGGGAGCACAAAGGGCTCTGCGCCAGCGCGACGTAAGGCACCAGGGAGAACAGGAGCTGCATCGCACTGCTTTAAAAACATAGATATAAACATAATCGCGAATAATAACATGGTTCAGGCGTTAGCCAAGGGTAGACTAGTCTGAGAGTCTGAACGATGAGAAATGAACGTAAGCCTCGTCAAGAGGGAAGAACAAGAGAGCGGGTCGCTAGCGCCGTGAGAAGCAGGCCACAGAGAGAAATGGGGGCTCAAAAGAAAGCAAGAGTGAGTGTAGACAATGAATCCGGACCTTATTGTGTATATGGATAACCAAACGTCATGACTTAGCATCATAAATTCGACATGAATGAGTAAAGGTGGGAGCTGTCACTGAATTCTATGTTCTTACAAATAAGTACCCATTCGTACTGAAATATCATGTGTGGTGAACAAGTGGTGACCGGTGAAGCCTTGAGGCCTGATAAGGGATGACTGAAAGCGAGCTTGCCGAGCCTCGATCAAAAAGTCGGCAAGTTCGATCATACAAAAGTATCGTCCTCTCAGCCTCAAGTACTATTATTCCTTGTTCTTGCACGACTTGCAATGACATCCGCGCCACAATCAGCAATCGAGTTGTCCTCAAGGAATTTTGTTCTCGCTTCAAGAGCCTCACAACTAGCACAGATCCAGACCAATCTCGTGTTAGCTTCTCTTCAAGAGATCTATCCTCCCCCAGACGATGGCGATGTTGCTCATCGAGGTCCTACGTTCTCAACATCTTTCATGGCAACGTCTGGCGATAAAAACCAATCTCAAGCGCTCTATCTTCTTGGAGGAAAAGCCCTTTGGACCAAGGAGTTGGAGGTTGTGTTGAAGGAGCGTGGGGTCGATATGATCGTTCATTCTTTAAAAGATGTTCCAACTACACTGCCAGAAGGCTGTTGTATTGGAGCGATCTTGAAAAGAGAGGATCCAGTGGACAGCCTTGTTGTGAAGAGCGGAAAACCATGGAAAAGCCTCCAAGAGTTACCTGAAGGAAGTGTGGTTGGGACAAGCAGTGTCCGTCGGGTCGCGCAGTTGAAAAGGAATTTCCCATCTCTCAAATTCCTCGATGTGGTGAGCTATTCAATTTTGTTTATATCTTTCATGGCGATTGATGCAACAGCCTACAGCGGGGAAATTTGTATGTATAATCTTTGCTCTCTAGAGTCATAGCTAAGGGCGCCAACTACAGAAACACTCGCCTCGCCAAATTAGATGCCCCCCATGGACCATACGCTGCTTTGATACTTGCTAAAGCAGGTCTTGTACGTCTCGGAATGGGTGACCGGATTACCGTTGATCTCCAACCTCCAACCCTTTACCACGCCGTTTCCCAAGGTGCACTTGCCGTAGAAGTTCGTAATGATGATGTCGAGGCACTTGCACTTTGCCGAAAGTTGACGCATTGGGAGACGGAATGGATGTGCTTGGCTGAGCGTGCGTGTCTGCGTGCGCTAGAAGGGGGATGCAGCGTGCCGATTGGAGTGTCAAGCAAGTTGGATGTGGAAGCGGGAGACCGGAAGGCTGGCATCTTGACTTTAACAGGATGTGTGACGGCACTTGCTGGTGATCTCCACGTTGAACACACCATCCACGCTACAGTGGCAAGTACAGAGGAGGCAGAAGAGGTTGGAAGCACCCTTGCAAGGACGCTGAGTGACCTGGGGGCTAAGAAAATACTGGATGATATCAATTTGGACAGAGAACGAAAAGTTGAAGAAGCACGAATAGTTGAAAATACCGAGAAAACAGCTTAACAGGTCATGTAAATGTACTGATCATAATTATATATCACTATTGGAAAATCTAGAACTCGATGGTAATGTATCGTGCCAGGCCACATTTGACGGTGCTCCAAGAAAATGATAACCACACCTTCGAGGCGTGGCGTGGTATGACCTTGCGATAATCTGTATCCCCACGAGCGCCTGCATATCCCTGAATGTAGTGCGGGACAGCAAGTGACTCTATGGCAGGGAGACATGACATTAGAAGAAAAAGAAAAATGCTGGTCTTATATAAGTTCTGTGTCCATGTTTACACTTGCTTGCACACTGTGTCCGATTGCGCTGACTACGGAAGGACTCACGTCTGTCCCTTTCTTCTTTCACCCTCGGTTATTTTGGACTCCTTGAGCTATGGCCTCCATCTCTGCGAGGCGTCTCGGCAAGGAATTGACCGAGATTCGAAACGAAGGGTGCCCAGTTGGTGAGTCCATTAGAGTAATTCCTGTCTTGCTCACCATTGCTTTAGATCCCTCGTCTTTCCTCGATATCTTGGACTATACTGATGGCTGGTCTATAGGTATTACGCTTGTCAAGGCCGACGATTTTGAGACCTGGTGGTTTACGATAGAGGTTATGGGCGAGTCGCTCTACAAGGTGAGCCCTTGGTATTGTGCCCACTTGGTTACGGTAGATTGTGTCTTCAGGACGAGAAATATACCCTACAGTTCAGATTTGATTCAAGCTACCCAATTTCTTCACCCGCAGTCCAGTTTGTCGTGGTAGATGGTCATACATCGCCTGTCCATCCCGTAGGCCATTTCCTCCATGTCTTCAGGCTTTTGCTTACACGCCACAAGCATGTGTACTCTAATGGCCATGTCAGTCCACCCTAATGATGCATTCGCCCCCATGTGAACCGAGAAGTCAAATTCCAGATATGTGCTTCTATTCTTGGGAACGAGTGGTCACCTGTACTTAGCGTCGTTGCGGTCTGCGTAACGATTCAGAGTATGCTCGCGTCATGCAAGGTACCCTCATTACTATACACGTTGTTGAATGTCCTGATTATTATTACTCTACTCAAGAAAAAAGAACGGTACGTTGTTCCCTCGATTGGGCGTTCCTTCGGTTGGGCGTTTTGTTGCTAAAGTCGAGATATCCCATTGATCAAGCCCTATCGACAACGATCGTTACGTTCGCAATGCACCTGACAACCCTAAGAAGGTGAGTTCAAGCTTCGACTACGGCATGGATTACCTTGATTTTGCGTTATCAGACGCGATTCCATTACGACGGTATGGTAACTTTCCTTTTTCTTATGACGCTAATTTTGACGCGCTGTATATCCAGATGATACGTAAGAATTTTTCTTTATAAATTTCTTGGATCAATTTTACGGGACGCCATTACCACAGGGTGTAGATACTTCTCGGGAAAAACCAACATCGTTTTAAAGCAATTTGTAACTCCATTATGTACTATTACGGCGGGCATGCTATAGACAATTGTACTGATTTCAACGAATCTTATTCTCAGATCGTTTCTTACTATGGTTCTGGAGTCATCTAGGATGCGATATCATAAGAACCGAAATTTTGTTATTTTGTTATATGATTGACTTCGTACTCCTGACTATGAATGTACATACAGCATGTTCTACCCTAACTGGAATGAGAAAAATATCACCGCGAAACCAAAATGCTCTCTTTTCCACAGCAATTGTGAAGAGGAGCTGCAGATGGTGCTGGTTCAACAATATCGGGAGCTACTGCAGCAATAACCTGAGGTTGTGTTGATCGCTGACTTACATCTGGTGAAGAGGGCCGGTCTTGGTGATCTTTACAACAACCGTTGCAAGCCTTCCCGCATCCACATGTTCCTTCTGGACAACCACAGACACCACCACAACACTCCAGCTTTGGAATAGTAACCAGCCCAAAGGCAACTGCGCGGTCACTATCATTGAGGACCACCTCGGGGTATACTGTCACATCCATGGGGTCCAAGGTAGTCCCAACGCCTATTTTGCGATTGGTCGGTGGGACAGGAAGAGCTGCGGCCCGAGCGAAGAAACGATCAAGGATATCGGAAGTGGAGGATGAGGATGCATTATTGGAGGTAGTTGGTAGCGCAATGCCGGACGCATAATCCACGCAAGTGCCACACCCATCAGCACAGTCCTTGCGCGCAGTGGAAGCATGTTCTCGCCCGCGATGTTCAACACATCCCGGGCAAGCGCATTTAAAGCCACATGTACACCCAGAACCAGCAAGAGACTTCATTGTACTCATCGGAGGCAACGTCTCAAAAGTCGGCAAGCGCGAAGAACCTTCGGATGACGATGAAAGTGTATCGAGGAAGATAGGAGCCAGATCGGGGCCAGAGGATGATACTCTGGCACCCTTCGTTCGTTTGAGTGCGTTGTTATCACTATTGCTTGGACTAGACGGGCGGGAGGATAGCCTTTTCAATGGTTTTGGTGATGTAATATGAGTTGCAGGCATAGAAGGTGAATTTTCAGATATCGCAGCAGCACGAACGAGTGCATCCAACCCTTTGTCTGGTCCTGTCTGTTGTTGCAGAATGCGTCGACCTGAGGATTTACACTCGCAATACCATACACTCTTGCATTTGCAAGGATTCAAAAGTGTATCGACTGGTTATGATTTATTCCCGATGAGAGATTTTTGCTATTTGCAATAGCGGAAACCCTACCTCGCTGCCGCACATCGGCAAGTGAGCCAGTCATTTGGGAAGTCTGAAGAACATCTTGGAGGCCATTCGGGAGTGCTGGGACGATTGGAACAAATCTTTTAGCTGTTTATCGGGATGAGAATTTGACGCATTAGCCAATTCGACGTATGGATGGTTAAGAGGGCGATAGCCTACGTTTGATTCCAGGAGCTGCCTGGGAAGAATCGCCTTTAGACGCATTATCGCTTTCATTGCATGTACACTTTGAATGAACTCGTTTAGATTGACGTAATTCACGGCACTTTTCGCACTGTGAGACTGGACGGCCTTTCTTCTTGATCTCAAATAGAGGACGATCGTTGTGATGACATGACGAAGAACGGTGTCCCTTGATACAAGATTCACTAGAAGAGAGCTTTAGTAAGTCGAAACCGGCGGGGAAGGTTAGAGTATACTCACCAAGCAAACTTCTTGCTATTTACATAGACCTATACAGCTGGTTAGCGAGGTATGGTACATCCACAATTCGGCGAGATCACCATGTTGGCCAGCGAAAAATCAAGCAAGGAGTACAAGTACTATGACAACTCTACCAATTCAGATATCTCTCTCAGGGTATGTGGTGGAAGAGCTTGCAAGGAAACTGGAACTCCAGTTCTAATAGTGAAAGCCTGAGAGGTACGACAATTGCATAATCAACTGCTATGTTACCGGGATCCGGGTATTCAAAATATCCCAGGCTGTTTCAATGTATGTAGCAGCAAACAGACACGGCCCAGGATATTGTATGTCTACCGGCGCAACTCAAATCTATGGTGGGAAGACTCGAAAGTAACTTGGGTGCTGGGCAAAAGAAATCAAGGCTCAACCAGCTACTGGCACATTGGACCGGGGAACGTAAATAAAAGCGTGGCATCAAGGTCGTAATCCACAGCAGACCGGTCATTTGACTAAGATGTAGTGAAAGACTGTCATGTAGCTTCAAGGGTCGATAATCATCGCGGCGAAAACATATAAGAGTTTCAGTTAAAATGTAAATTAGACAGACATATACTGGGCCATACTGTTCACAAAGACGAAAAAAGATTGTCACTTCTGGAATGCCTCGGAAAATGAGTAGCTTACCTAGTGTCCTTTTGGGTCTTGCCAGCAAGCTTGTTTTCCAGTTTGTTGAACTCCTCCAGAGCAATCTCTTCCTCCCGATCCATTATCTGAAGCAGACCAATGTAAAAGCTGATGTAGGTCAATTAAAATATTTTGACACTCACCTGCTCTACGCCTTTGACTTCAGGAATATAATGCATCATCATCCGTTCGATTCCCGACTTGAGCGTAACAGTGCTGGAAGAACAACCTCGGCAGCTGCCCTTTAGTTTGACACGGACCATGCCACTGCTTTCATCAAAATCTCGATACTCAATATCTCCTCCGTCCTCCATGATTGCAGGCCGTACCCGCGTCTCCAGCAGCTCCTTAATCATTGCTACTGTCTCGGAATCAGTATCCAAAATTCGCGTGTCTTGAGGACCGGCATTTTCCCTATCCTCGTCACTTCGGAATAGAGGCTGCCCAGAAGAGAAGTACTCCATTAGTAGAGAATAAATTTCTGGCTTCATGACTGCCCAAGTCACTTCAGAGTCTTTGGAGACAGTGACGAAATCTGGGCCGTAGAATACACCAGTGACGCCCTCGACACCCATAAGTCGGATTGCGAGGGGAGAAGCCAATGCTGAACGAGTGTCGAGAAATTCCGCTGTACCCTCTCCCATGACAGGCACCCCCGGAATGAACTTTAAAGAATCATCATTCGGTGTAGTTTCGGTCTGAATAAACATGGATCGTGCTGAGCATAATTTTTCGTCGGAAAAATGACACAAATAGTTATGAAAACACTTACTCATAGGAGGGTGCTCTATGGGACGTCGCTGAGATTGTCGAAATGTGTGTGTGGATGCATTAACAAGAATTGAAGCATGTCGGACAAATGGGTAAGAGGAAGCAGACCACAACGGTACACTAACGACAATGAACCTCGGTTGAAAGCGTTGTGAAAGCCTCGTTATACGCCTCAACGAAGAAGATGCAACTGCGGACATCATTGTCGTTTGCAAAAAGAATGAGGTAAAAAGCCAATGACATCACGTGTATGCGTTTCGATTGTGTCTTATTCGATGCCTCACAAGTCGAGACTGGAAGCTGTAGCAACTCTGCCCAATGTCGTTATCATGCTCGTCTCCTCATGGTTTTCATGGTGCCTTTGGTCATTTTCACGTAGAAGACTCGCTCTTCGGACTATTGCAATTGTTGTACTCGGCGACATTGGTCGCAGTCCGCGAATGATGTACCATGCTCAGAGTTTCGCGGAGAATGGCTTTTCAACGTATGTAATCGGGTACGGAGGTACGCTCGTTGTTCTTGGCCTACTAATACCGTTTTAAGCGCGTTTCACAGGCTCCAAACCGATACCATCGTTGGAACGCCAGAGCAAGGTGCAAATACGTCACCTTTCTGAGTTACCCAAGTTTTTGGGGTCTGTGTTGCCTTTCATCCTGTATGGTCCTATCAAGGTCTTTCACCAAGTATACTCGTTGCTTTTTGTACTATCCGTACAACTAGACCAGTCCCCAGAGTTCATTCTTGTCCAAGTCCGTCGCCCGTCGCATGTCTCACGTTGCATCATTCTCTGACCTATTTGAATAAATAGAATCCTCCTACTATTCCCACTCTCGCTGTCACATGGCTAGTTGGGAAGATGACAGGGAGCAAAGTCATCATTGATTGGCATAATCTGGGTTACAGCATTTTAGCGTTGAGACTTGGCAACGAACATCCTTTTGTCAAGATCGCAACATGGTGCGGAATTTTCCTCATTACAATCCCTCTTTTCCAGAGTCTAAGTTTTCAAAGGTTTGAAGCAACGTTTGGAAGGACAGCCTACGCGCATCTATTCGTGACTAACACTATGAAAGATTATCTCGAGCAAAAGTGGAGCCTTCAGTATGTCCACCTCTCCTGTTGGATTTGTGTGACCAAAATGCACCTATCAGGGGGTATAAATTGGTATTGCATGATCGGCCTCCCCATCATTTCCACCGTTCATCGTCACAGGAAATCCATGAAGTGCGTGATCAAGTTTGAAGTACTTCTCAAATTCAACACATTCTTTGTCAGTTATTTGTCCGGCTCAAGCCTTCTCTGACGCTCCAAACTTCCCTGCACGATTTTCTTCCAGAATCTTCAATACCTTACTCCACGCCCTTCACGCATACTGTTTCTGAGCGTCAACCTACATCAGCGGTTTCTTCCACTGCTGGTTCGGCTGCCCGCCGCAATAGCATAGAATATCGCGCCAAGATCTCTCCTACTATCCCGCCACTTTCGGTCACAGCACTATGTCCAGAAGTACAACTACCAAGCCGGCGACCTGACAGGCCTGCACTTCTCGTGACCAGCACGTCCTGGACACCCGATGAGGATTTTGGTATCTTGCTGGAAGCAATGCAGGTCTATGAAATGCGTGCGAGAGAGTTATCGGACCCATGTGGGAAGATTGGAGATACAAAGGAAGAACGAAGTCGGATGGCTAGTTTACCCAAGCTTTTGGTTATCATCACCGGCAAAGGCCCACTTCGCGAGAAGTACATGAATGATGTGGCCAAGGTTCAGGAGAAATGGGAGTGGGTCCGATGTGTCAGCCTTTGGCTGGAAGCAGAGGATTATCCAACGTTACTGGGTATGCGGGTTGACAACGCATTTGCAGTGGACTAAAATACTCTGTTAGGTTCGGCAGATCTTGGTGTTAGTCTGCATTCCAGCTCGTCGGCGCTGGACCTTCCAATGAAGGTTGTTGACATGTTTGGATGTGGCCTGCCAGTTTGCGCTTTGGATTTCGCATGGTACACTATGGTTATCTCATGCTTGAATGTAGCGTGGCTCACTACTGATGACAGCTTACATGAACTCGTCAAAGATGGCTTGAATGGTCGCGTTTTCAAGACTTCGTTCCAGTTGGCGGAGCAACTGGAGGTATAGGGTTTTATCATATTCACCACTTGACCTAAACTAAAGCAATCATGTTCACAGTATCTGTTGATTGGCTTTCCTGAGACACCGCATCTCAATGACCTTCGTGCTTCGCTTCTTCGCACATCTAAGCGTCGCTCCACACCTTCACACGAGTCATCAGATATCGGGGATCAGGAATGGAGATGGGGAACATGGGATGAGAATTGGAGCCGTACAGTCAAACGTCTGATATTCAGTGACCTCAGTCATGAGTGATGCTGTAGTCCTCGCTATATTTGACGCCCTCAGACGACTGACACTTAAATCACGATGCTTGTACAATAAATAATTACATTACAAGACACCATGTCATATATACAAGGGTTTACGTATTTGCCGTTGCAGAAAAGGTCAATGTTTCAATGCGCCCACGACCCTTGCACTCCTTTTGCAGAACTTCATTAATGACACGAAATTGACTGGGGTCAATCAGCATAACCTGGAGGTAAGTTTCAGTAACATAGAAAAGTTGATTAAAATCCCAACATACAACTTCCCACTCTTCTTGCCCAGTCTCGTCATCTTCGACCTTCTCCGCACCTTGAATAATCCTCTCCCGAAGACGTTTGCTGTCAGTAGTAGGCATCGTTACTCGCACACGCATTTTCGCACGTTGTATCGGAAGGTTAGAATCAGATTGTAGTAGCTTGATACATTCAGACACCTTATCAAAATTCAGATGAGCAAAATGGCGAGGCTGGTTTGTGCCACAAATGATCCAACCTGACTTTTGGCCGTCTTGTTCTGCTTCACACTGAAGCCAGCTTCTGTCATAGCCTTTTCGATCATGCCGACAGGGTATGGGTGTTGCGTCGCAGGATCGACACACTTCTCTGCTACAAGTGTCGCGATCTCTTTCCTGAGAGAAGAAAGGTCATGATCTCGTTCCTTCTCTCCAACTTGAACTTCTCCTTTCTTCAAAACCTATTATTGATAAGCGAAAACTTATGAAGTCGTTTTGATCATGAGAGACCTCTTTAACAACCTCTGCAACATCAGCAGTGCCAAAGGCCTTCTGAAGATCTCCGCTCTTTGCAAGTTCCCCTTTGGAGACGTTGACAAAGACATTGCTAATCTGTAGCACGTCGTCTAGATTTGTTTCGCTATAAGGGGTATCAATCAGGGGATCGACGCATGGAGAGGCTTTACTTGCACTCCTGTCCTCCACTCTTGGACTTTGTTCTTATAGCATGCGATCTAGAACACAACACGATCAGAGAGATGTTACCTGAAACACAAGGCCTAGGGATTAATCACCTCGAAACGCTTTCCACCTTTCTTTAATCGCACGATAGATACGTTGGTTAGTCTCCCGACGAAGCTTAGATTCCTGGTTCTCTGCCCGGCAGGATACAGAACTTACTTGATTTGATTAGAGGGCTGTTGTATAGGCATTGTGGACGGAAATAGTTGAAAATAGCAAAGTCGAAAATAAGATATGGAGTCATAGTACTGATCTCCCCGCGCTTGTCAGCATCCGTGTGAATCTTGATATCACAGCCTTCCTGTCTCATAAGTCCTTCGTTTCACAGTTGTTGGGTTGCAGTAACCAACGCCAGACTTGAATCATGAAGGGCTTTACCAAAGCTATCAAACGGTAAGAATTGTAAACCCCTCAATAGAGGAGGTTCCCAACGCTCGTCGTTTTCAGGACGCCATTTGCAGTGACGAGTAGAATCGGTTTGGCAAAGAGTGAGTCTAGAGTATACGACCGGAATTCATATGCTAACAGTCATTAATCTTACGTTCGTTCATTATATTGGTGATTAGAGTCCAACGATCCTGAATTTGACGAGTACAGTCGTCTCTTCACGAGCTTGGAAACAGGCGCAGAGAAGTTACAGAAGGATATTAAGGCGTTCACAGATGCCGTTAGATGTGCGTCTACTTTGCTCATATACATTCTCTGTACTCATGCATACATCTCTTCTTTGCCGTCCGATTTCGTTGTGGCGCATCATGATCAGCTCTCTTCACGGCTGGAGCAGGCTACGGTACTCATTTTAGTGCCATCTTCACCCCGTTGTCTGGCGAATATGATTTGATTGGAAAACATCCCAATTCTGAGCAAACTGTTCGCAATGTTGCAAAATATCAGACTGCGATGGAGGAGTTGAAAACACTGGTCGCTCCAGAATTAGAATTGATCGAGTCGAGAATCCTTTCTCCGTTGAAGGAATTGCAGGGTACGCTCAAAATCATTCGAAAGACGATCACGAAGAGAGAACACAAAGTAAGCTGGCTTGGGATCTGTGACTTTGGCATTATGACATTTATCGTTCACAGCTTGTTGATTACGACCGATTCAACAATTCTCTGACGAAGTTGAGGGACAAGAAGGATAAATCTTTGAATGATGAGAAGAATCTCTTTAAGGTCTGTGTTGTATCTAAAGTTCCCCTTTAATCAGAACTGTCTTAACTCAAAGAATTACAGTTAGAACAAGATTTTGAACAAGCAACGCAGGAATATGAATACATCAACAGTGCTCTGAAAGTGGACCTACCTCGGTTCATGCAACTATCTACCCAGTTCATAGATCCATTGTTCAACTCTTTCTTCTACATGACGTATGACTTATCTGACTTCGCTTTCCATCACAACCTGACGGAAAACACTTATCAGGCTCAACATCTACTACATCATTCTTGAGAAGATGAATGCTTTCGCAGATAGTGCTAAGTACGACATCACAAACGTTCCGGGTGCCCATATTCAGCAAGATTATGAGAACAAGCGAACGGATGCTTGGGAAATAATTGAGAACCTGGGTATTGTTAAAAGGATTGTCTCTGCTTGTGAGCAATATCCCTGCAACCTCTTTCGCCTCGTGTCTGACTTTTTACCCGAGCCAAACTCGTACAAGCTTCTCGCAACCAGAATAGCTTGGGCACCGGTGCGAGTGCCGCAAGCCGAACTCCGTCGACGGGGTCAGGTTCTGCTGCTTCCTTTAAAAAGCCACCCCCACCCCCACCTAGCGCCGCAGCGGTGTCTCATGCACCTCCTCCACCGTATTCCCCGGCCTCCAGTGGGAACGGCGCTTCATCCGTTGTCTCTGCGAAGAGACCGCCACCGCCGCCACCCCTTAAACCCAAACCGAAACCACAGGTGCAGTACGTCGTTGCCTTGTATGACTTCGCAGCACAAGTGAGATTCTTTCTATCGTGTTACATATCATCTTATCATTCGTTGTAGGCTGAGGGTGATCTATCGTTCAACACCGGTGATCGAATAGAAATAGTTGAACGGACCGCGAGTGTAGAAGATTGGTGGACTGGGAGACTGAATGGTCAGCAGGGCGTGTTCCCAGGTATGACTTCCTCAAGGTTGCGAACACGCTTGTCTAATATCCGTCCAGGAAATTACGTTCAAGAGGTTTGAGTATATATACTTATATACAACTCGCTGGGTTTGGTGGGGAGTGAGGTTGTCAAGCTAATTCGGTCTCTAGTTCCTGTGATTCAAACAGTTAGGAGCTATTGACATTTAACATCCGAACGCACGGGAGTGGAGAACAAACGAGTATACAAAAATGACGATGCTCTTGGGACAACGGTTGTCATTTTACAGCATTTACAGACGGCGAGACAATGAGAGGCCGATTAGGAGTCTAGATCTTGGTGACATAGAGTCGCCAGACCTATAGAATGCTCTTTAAAATAGTTCACTATAGTTGCTCATAGCTTTCATTTCTCTCAATTCTTCCAAAGGACTCTCTTCGATTGATTGCTGGCTAATCTCGAATCTACTTTTAAATACAGCTCTCAACCATGAAATTACAAAGGCAAAACAAGGGTTGGAAAATTACACATAACACGACCTAGTGGCCAGGAGCAACGACGAAAAGTCATCTAAAGCCGGCTAAGGTAGCGACGCTCCTTAGAAAGCTTGGCTGACTTGGCGGTGGCAGACGTCGCAACACTGGCAGAGACACCGGCTGCAGAAGTCTTAGCAGCCGCAGAGGTCTTAGCGGCACCAGCAGCGGAGGTGCCAGCTGCAGCAGAACCAACAGCTGTAGCATTACCGGCAGCACCAGCCACAGAGGTACCAGCCGCAGCAGGATCGGCAGCTGTAGCATTACCGGCAGCCTGACCATCAGCAGTCGCCGAGAACTAGGATTTGATGCGTTAGAGGAACCTGTCGCGAGCGCAAGAAAATTCACTTACGTAGACGCAATCGTCTAAGGCACCATGTTGGGCGATAGGGACGATGGCGGGCTGATGGTTTGCACAAGTGTTGATGGAGCACAGTCTGTAAGCACCGGCGGGAAGACCAGCAGTAACATCAGCGGTAAGAACACCGTTAACAGCAGCATCGTTCAAGCCCTGTACATTTTGATAAGAATCATTATGTAGAATTAAATGGGAAATATACCTTGAAGAAGGCGAACTTGCGGGGGTCTGTCGGAGTAGTTTGTGTGGTGCTAGTGAGGGACTCCACAACAACGTGCGAGTGCCCGATAATTTGACCCTGACCATCTAACTGCTGAGGAGCAGCGAAGTAGTTCTCGTCAGCATTGACGAAATTACCAGTCGCAAGGTTGTTAATAGCCATTTTGATCGTAAACTCCTTATTAGCGGTGACAGCGCCCCCGTTGGCGGGGAAAGTGAATTTTGCAGAGGGCATTTTGTCAACGGAGGGAATGGTTCCAATAGGAGCCGGATTGCATGATCCAGTTGTTATTTGTTTGCC
>QLOM01019676.1:0-29281 GCA_003313785.1 Termitomyces sp. MG148 | reverse complement strand
CAAAAGCCTCAGACTCCGGGAGAAGCGGCAGACATTCAACGTCATTGACTGCGGCGATATCAAATCAGGTATATCAGGTATCAGGTATAAAATATAATTCATTACGCGACTCTGGGTATTTTTCGACAGTGGTCGCCATATATATCGTACAACAGTATTAGTGGGATGATACTTCACAGCACTCCGAATTTGCTGCGTTTCTATAGAGATGCCTGTCGGTCCACTCGATTATCGGATGCGACGAACACCAGATTAACTATTCGGCGACTATCAAAATGCAAAGAAGATGACTGTGATGCGATTCTATATACGTGAATACTCAATACCGGCTGAAACTTCCGAACAAGTATGACTCACTTGACGGTGACGGTCTTGTGCCGCTCAAAATCAACTGGTCTTGAAGATCCAGGCATACTTTTCTGTATGCCGCGAATGACGTATACACCGCCGAACGATCCTCCCTGGAGTAAAGAATATACACGGTTGAAAACCTAGGGTCGTGTGCACAGATGAAACTCACTCGATTTGTGATGGGATCTGACGAAGCCTCGACGGCCTGTAACCACTCTACTTTCAACCCTCTCGGAGAACTTCCGCGCATCGCAAGGACCAGATGTTTGATCCCTTCTCGGGTCAGTGGTGCACCGTTTACACTAGCATCCAGGTCTTCAGCGAAGGTTGCTGAGATGGCTCGTAATGACTGCTCGTCGTTGGAAGCTTCAAAGATGTCTTGAATATGTCGTACGGACCAATCGGTCAGCGAGCAGAGAGGGGTGTGATATGTCGATGATTCCATTGTATAGTGGGCGAAAGATAGGTGAGCTAGAAGAGAGGAAAAGTGCTCTAGACGGATAGACAATGAATTTCTGAGGGACTCCAGCCCTCCTTTAAAGTCTCTCATTCGTTCAAGGCAACTTGATTAATTGCCTGGAACCCCAAGGGTGGATAACGTAGCGGGAAACTTTGAAACATTGACTTCGGTGCGATATGATCTGGGTCAGATCTGCATTCAAGGGACAAAGAGGATCATGGGATACACATGATAATGACTGACCTTGGCAACAACTTGGAGTACATCAACCGCTGATGACATAGAGGACATGAGACCTGAACAGGTGGATAGGATCACAGACTTGGATAGTCGAGTCATGCAGTACGGCTTTTGCAACTGTAAACTTTCTGGAGGTCGATTCCAGCACCCGGTATGAAAAAATAAATTGAAAACCCAATGCGACAGCGTGTCTGGTCATGTATTGACACGTCGCAAGGGAGAAGCTAAGCCGCCAAAAGTCACAAGTCATCCAGGGCATGACTTAGTGAAGAAAAATCAAAGAACTGGCATGCAGTGATCCGTACGGCTAAAAGCCGATGGAATCCGCCTTTTTCCATGAATTTCTCGCATTGGCCTACGCGTCGCGATCAAGACTCTGATCGGCCATGATTAACTTCGAGTTCTCGAGCTTCTTCGGGCTCCGTAGTTCATAGATCCACGGTATTTTTGCATCTGTAAGACTCGACTTTAATTCTGGAAAGAACATTTTGGGTATGCTGTGAGACACCTCAGTCAGTACACCGTAGATCACGATAGCAATTCGAAGTACTATCTCGCGGTATGTGTACCTGCAGAAAAATCGGACAACTGATCTTCATACCTTATCGGATTGCTATAGGATCTTCAGAGGCTCAGGCAATCTCAATTGAGGCAACGCCGGCGCCCGTCATGGAATTTCCCTCTCTTTGTCAAAGGAGAACCTTGTCAAAGGAGAGAGACTTTGAGGCTTTTTGGACCCTCGATGTGCAGCCACGTACCTGATCCGAGATTAAGACTTGTTTCCCACGAAGACCGGAGAACCGAAAGATCAAGCGCAGCTTTTAGGAGAAAAATATTCAGGACCAACTCTAACACCTTTTCCGATGTGAACGGAAGGCGGCACAAATAATTATCAATGACTGTGCAGTTCTTTCAATACGGACATCCAACCAGCAAGTAAATGACACTTAAGCTCAGAAATGTATGAGAGAGACAGTGACATTTAAGAAGCTAGAATTAGAAATGGTGCCACGAAGCAGACCTCGAGCTACAAAAAATCAATCATGAAGTCACGACATCGAAAAATTTACATCAATGCGAGCTAACTCTTCGAATCCATATTGTATGAAGGCGCGAGAAGGAAAAGCCTATTGCAGTTTCGGGTTTAGAGATGTTTTGGCACTGAATCTGAACATACCTTGATTTATGTCCAGACAGGTATAGCCATTCATCAAGTTCTACAATTAACACGTTGTCGGGTGTACATTATCACTATGGAAACCAAATTCTTGACCGGGTTACCGCGGAGGGATTTAGCAGGTTCGACTTGACCATCGGACTGAAGAGTAGATGATTGTATGTAGTGATCACGAGCTGGGTTTAATGCAAGAATGTTCCTTGAGATCGATATCAAAACCATAGATTGAAACACTGTAGCAGGGGAACTACTCTGAAGAAAGGATGAGAGTAGGATCAGGGCTTCACGGCCAAACGCGAAACACTTCGCCACACAATCCAAGGAAAGCAGGAAGATACTGAAGACATGTTTCATAATTCCCGTTGTCAGGCAAAATATGATTCCATCCGTAATTGTCAAGCTTAATTTCAGTAAAGGGTTCTTCGTCAAGAATGAAACAGAAAGAGGAAATGAGTGGATCGACCACAAGCCGAAATCGGACAGCATAGTCTGTATATGAGTGTCATCCGTAAGGACGGCCGGGAACTCCATACCTAATGCGTAAATAAGCTGCGTAGCTGCACCTGCGACGACTTCCCGCCGGTGAGAAAATATATCGTCAGTGTGTGACGAATCGAATTTGGATATTGGTTTCATATTTCGCCTTCCAACAGCTAAATAACTCCTTTCACACAATGCCCACTTTTTCGCCTTTCATTGAGGATTCGCTGAAACGTGTCCGAGTTTTATTCGGAGGGAAGTATCTAGTAGATTCCAAGAGGGCTAAGCTAGTGTGAGATGATTCGCATTGTTATCGCTGTCGTTTCCATGCGTACTTACGAGCCATTGATAGCTGGCAGACACCAAAATATCCTGCGTATTTCTTCCCAACAGAGGATATACCTGAAGGCTTCTTCAAACTACACCATCGCGATGCAGAAGTAGAAGTTTTCGACGTAGTTGTCGGAGAGCGACGAGCTCCAGCCGCTGTGACATCCTTTTTAGCAGAAGCAAAAAAACTGAGTGGACTCTTTACCATCGAATTCGGGGCCATGGATGCTTGGTTTGAGGAAGAAGAGCAGATCTTCGTACATTGCAAAGATCCATACAAGGTAGTGTCATTCTTCTGACGTTGCATGACTTAGACTTATCGACATCTCAGCGTGTCGACGTTCTCCAATCATCTAGGCACATCCGAGTCGAGATCGAAGGAGTCGAGGTCGCGAATACATGCAAGCCTAGACTGCTCTACGAGACTGGTCTTCGTGTGCGTACCTATATCCCGAAGACTGATTGCCGCATGGATCTCTTGGAACCTTCTGAGCTGCGCACGCAGTGTCCATACAAGGTTTTCATGCGTCCAGATTGACTCATTGCTATCTGATATTCACTCTTCGTGACGGGAACCAGGGCGAAGCTGAGTATTATCACGTCCAAACCCCTTCGAAGAAGCGACAAGACGACGTTGTCTGGTGGTATCGCAATCCAACTCTGGAGTGCGCCGCGATCCGAGGATATGTAGCATTCTATGACGAGAAAGTGGACGTCTGGGTAGACGGGGAAAAGCAAAAACGGTGAACCTATTGTACTACAGTACTGTATCAATTTGAAATTGAAAAGACGCGTTTCGTTAACGTTGTCACATCCGCATGATTTCGTGACATTCTCATTGTTCATTTCTCCTTGAGAAATTGGAATATCGAACCTTCAGGTCCCATTCTCGTAGCAGAACAAGTTATCACAGTGCTAAGCCAAGCCGTACACGTATATATTGAGAATGGCTTCATCAGCCTTTGGTCAAGCTGGGACGCAACAATCTGCTGGAGGTCTTTTTGGCCAACCTGCTCAGCAACAGTCAACTGGCGGCTTGTTCGGCCAGACTACACAACAACCGACCGTTTCTTTGTTCGGTCAGCCCTCAGGTAAGTGCCCAGCAGCTATCTATCATTTGTTTGAAACGATTGACTTATTATTTTCTCGTCAGGTCAGCAGGGACACCAAGCGGGTGGCATTTTTGGCCAATCCACGGCCGGTAGCTCGACGACGCAACCTGTAACTGGAGGTCTGTTTGGTCAGCCTGCAAATCAACCCTCGGGTGGAGGTTTGTTCAGTCAATCCACGACCCAACCAGCGAGCGGCGGTGGAGGACTGTTTGGTCAATCTGCAACACAGCCTGCTGCCCCTAGTGGCGGATTATTCGGTCAACCTGCTGCGCAACCTGCAGTGGGAGGAGGATTGTTTGGACAGGCCACAACACAAAATACTGGCGGCGGAATCTTTGGCCAGTCGACATCACAACCAGCGGCTAGTAGTGGAGGTTTATTCGGCCAATCCACGACTCAAAACATTGGCGGTGGGCTCTTCGGCCAGTCGACAATCCAGCCCTCCGGTAGCGGACTCTTTGGCCAGTCTACTACACAACCTCCCGGCGGTGGTCTCTTTGGTCAATCTACAACACAACCTGCAGCAGGAAGTCTATTCGGAGGCAGCACTCTTCAAGCTCAGCTGACTCTTCCCGCTGGTGGGTTGTTTGGCAACAATCAATTGCAGCAAAAGTGGGTCTACAGCTGCGGTCTCCCATTTATGACGCTGAAATCTGTTACCTTTTCATTCCCTCTTCCCAGCCAAACCCCTACTGGCTCATTGCTATCCAAATCAGCCAAATTCAACGACTTGCCTGATGACACGAAGCGAATTCTGGAAGGTATTGAGTATGTTTCTTCCAAACACATCTCCCACAAGATCCTGAGTGCTTTTACTAGTTCGTATATTCAAGGTCGCCTCCAGATTAGCAAAGATTTGCATCAGCGTAAATTAGGCGAAGAACCTTTAAAGGCCCAAGAACTCTTACAAGGGATCCGTAAAGTTTGACCACTTTCGTCTCTCCTGTATTTCTAGACAATTGACGACGTGTGACTTAGGATCTCATGAATATATCAGCTCACACCCGTGATGACTATCACCTGGCGAATGACATGAAATCCCAAGTAGACCAAGCGGTGCAGGACACGATCGTAGCGATTCGACTTGTGGATGCATTCAAAGCCCCCCAAGGAAGCGGTACCAGCTACTTGAACACCCATGCCAATTTCCCTTACGAGTATGTTTTCCTCATTCCACCTCTATGTATTACTAAGATGTGCAGGTTTTTCACACGCGTCACAGAAAAAATGAGGCAGAGACTTGTGTGGTATAAGTCTACCATTGAGGTGAGAGATTGATCTAATCGTAATTTCGCTCGTTTTCTAATTTCCCTTTACAGCAGATTGAAAGGAAGCTTTCATCATCTCCTTCTCAATCACAAACCCCGCATGGTAAATCGTGGCATCTGCAGGACCCTATTTATCACTGAACATTTTCTCAGGTATTTCCGCCACTCTTCAAGCTCAGCACACGACATTCCTCTCTCTAGCGAGTAAAACTGCAGCTCTAGATGCCGAATTTCAAAAAATCAAAGTGTTTGTAACACAACTTTGGCGTGCTAAGACCGGAAGTGTTAGAGATCCTTTCAACGAACTTGATAGGACGTCGGATAGCACAGAGTTCGGCGTGCATAGCTTGGGAATCAAGTAGAATATTGTAGAGGATTATGTACAACATTTCAATGTAAGGGGCGTCGAACCATGGGCCAACTCTTGCACCCTGGTCTCCTTTGTTCATCATGACAGCCCACACAAGCCGACATATACAGCTATCAGGGGTGAAGTATAGATTACGACACATACGACAGATACACACATTCGGACAATCACTCATTGGCATATTATTGTCCCGCCTCTGAGCGAGATAGCAAGTAGCTTGCCGGCGGCTGGAATCAAAATCATAATCATGACGGCCCATCAAAGTTCCTCCAACTGGCAATGGCGCCGTAAACCGTTCTCAGCTCTTTCCTACAGCCCAAGGTACTTTTGATGGATTACTCACAACAGCAGCAGTTCCAGCAAGACTTCGTTTCCGGGGAACAATATCGTTATGCGCTAACAAACTTCGTTAGTGATCAAAGATCCAAGAACACCTGCATTACAACACTGATCACTCTTCCTACAGAGACTTGCTCATGAAAAGGTTGAACAACAACGCAAACAACTCGAAGAGCAGGAACATCAAGTTGCTCTGTTGAGAGAAAGAATTGCTACTTTAGAAGGCGGGCCTGTGCAACAACGACACGGTCCTTCTGGAAACTCGATTGATGACTTCTCAATTCGAGTATGTCACATATGCTTAGAAAATATACGCTGCTCATGGGTGTTATCCAAAGAACGCCGCTTCTCAGCTCGACAAATTGATTAATCGATGGTCGGCAGACATTGTCCAACGACCTCCATCGCCGCTCCAAGTTCTTGCTCGCGCCGCCCTAGCCGATATCATCGCAGGTCTGGATGTATCCCACTTCATGGCAACTCCAATGCAGACGCAGTTCCTTCTTCGCCACGCCATGTCGGAGACTATATCAGAAGGAATCATCAATTGCCTTATCATCACTAACTCGAGCGAAGCCAACGTCCAACTGACACGGATACATGAACACATATTTGCTCGTAAGCCTTGTGGGACATCTGTACATCTTCGAGATAACAAGATTGTTTTGACAGGTGACCCAACTGTGGCTTCCGTCTGGCGACGGCAAACATTTTCTGCAGCTGTCGAAACTTGCACCCCAGAAACGTCACTTAGCATCCTTTATGAACAGATACCCGAACTCATGAAGCATTTGAATGGAGCTCTACCGACTTCCGGTGGTAGCTCGATCTTGGAATATGCATACACGTTTTCGCGAATGTTGCATGGATCAGGGTCTACCTCTGGGGATGCATTCTATCGCGCGTTTGTCCCAGAAATTGCTAGCCCATTATACCCTCGACAGATCGAGCTTGTCAAACGGTGTCTAAAAAGCGAACGAGGTGATCTAGACTTTGTCGGAGCTACAATATTTCCCGGGCTGGTGAAGGTGACAAGAGGGCCAGACGGGGAAAATCTTCAGGTACGCTTGAACTTCCAAATATCAGTAATTGATTTCAGTACGACTCACGACCCAACTCTGCAGACTGTTGTGAGAAGAGCTCAGGTTGTGTGTGAATGTGCTATGGGCCCAACGCCAGTGAAAGCACAGCCAGTCGTTGAAGGTATACCTCAGCCTTTCGACATACTTGAAGGTCCACCTGTCCAGAATAACCCCGGGTTGCGCCAAGATCTACCTCCTCAGACTGTTCATGCCGTACCTATAGATCTCCAGAATGGATCGTTTGGAGGTGTCACCCATCAGATTCATTATGAAGTGCTGCAAGGTCCGCCTTCGGACGGTTATCCTGCGGCTGGTGCACCCTACCGATCTGGAACCAAATAAGGCCTGCGTTCGCTTATCGATACTCTTTTCAAAACAGATTTATGTCCGAATAGTTGTGAAATAATCTATTAGCGTCATAATCTATACGACCAGAAGTGATGCAAGTGTCGCTTGTGTTTGAACAACCTGTGCCAATTTAGCTGTCACTGTAGCAGGCCAGTATATAAAGACTCACCTCTAGTGCTTGCTCGACCTCTAGCCTTCGCCGAGCGGCCTCGAGCCAATCGTGCAGCAGAACTTTCGCGGCACCTCCCAATTGATTTAGTTCGCGCGCAGCGCTATCAAGGTCCTTTTCATTCAAATAGTACTCAGCCCTTGCAATCACGCTGAGGACATCATCACCGGCAACCAATCCTTGTCTCCGGAATCTAAGTCCAGAGAAGAGTTGGCTGGCAAGGTACGACAAAACACCTGCGTTTTGATCGGGCACCAAAGCAACGTGAGCCACCTTGGGTGCAACGTCACTAGAGAACCAGGATGCAAGGTCGGCAAAAGGTTCGACACCAACATCCGGTACCCCTGATGATTCGAGAGATTCCAGAGCAGCCATGACTACCGGATCTTCACGGGCAGTGGCGACATGTCGCAGGACGCGGAGTTCTTCACGGAAAGGTTTGCGAACCTGAGATGCCAAGGCGGAGGTATTGAGGGCGCGGACGGCAGACCAGAGAGCGTGAATACGGATATTCTCGTCGAGATAGTTGGAATTGTCAAGGGCGACACGTTCAAGGCGTTTGAGATGTGAGGCAAGCTCTTCGAGCTTGCCAAGGCGACCACCTCGTTCTTGCTCAACCCGTATTTTGATGTCCCGGATCCATCGGCGTTGAAGCTCGATACCCTGCGCAACGACTTCTTCCTTTAGGCTAAGATACGATCAGCATGACCTAGGAGTAGTGTGAACAGGAAAAGGAACTTACCGCTCGTTGATCAGTTCGGTTTGAGTCTGCAACTCGTTGTTCAATTTCTCATGATAAGCCTGAACGAGCCGCTGCTTCTCCTGATCAAAGAACTTCCTAAAATCATCCTCTTGGCTATCTAGTTTATCCTGTGCCTCCATCTCGAGTTCCAAAAGTTTCTGTGTATATTCCCGTGCTTGCTCGTCCATTTTTGACTCCAATGCGGTTCTCTCATCCTCCTTAGCCTTCTCGATATAATTTTGAAGCGCCGTCAAGTCAGCCTTTGCAGATTCGAGAATATCCGCCGCTTTCGTGGCGGTCGCGGGGTTAGCATTGACGAAGGAGGCGAGGTTATCGATGGTGCCTGCGAGTTGGGTGAGTATGGGTTCAGATACGCCAATCGAAGAGACACTAGGTGCAACCAAAGGAAGAGGAGTAGATTCCGGGCTTTTAGATGTCTCTTTGGACGGAGTAGGACGGATAAATCCCGGCGGAGGTTCAAAACCGATAGGTAGTGGATCATTGTATACAGGTTTTTCGGCAGCCTCAGCCTCGGCAACCACTTCTTTCGGCGATGATGCTGGCTCAGAGGGTACAGGTGCAGAAGTTGGAGGTGAGTCAACATGTGGAGGCCGCAACGCCTCCTCAGCTTCTCGCACGAGATTGGAAACTTCCGCATCCTGCTCGGCCTCATGTTTGGCGGGGGAGGCAGGCTTTCCAGTTGCGCCGTCTTCCACTTGATGGATTTTCTCCTTTGCCTTCTCAACCACTTTCGTGTTTTGTCGTTTCGGCACGTCCGTTGGTTTTGGTATTTCCGTTGGATTTGATCCCTCAGTTGGCTTTGGTACCTCCGTTGGCTTTTCCGTCGGTTTTGGTACCTCGACTGGAATTGACACGGTCTTTATCGCCTTGACTTCAGGTTCGACCCGAGATTTCAGAGGTTCACGAGACTCAGAACCAGAGATTTTCTCGGTCACAAAACGTTGAACTGAAACTACTGCTTTTTTCCCTTTGTCCAAGACCTGAGCGGCAGTAAGAGTGTCCCAATTATTTGCCTCAGCATATTCAAGCATTGGCTGGCCGAGGGGAACGTTGTCGGAGAAGAAATCATAGTAAGCTTGATTGTAGAAAGCGGCGAAAGTGCTTCCAACATAAAATGTTCCAGTAAGACCAGTCGTGTACCAAAATAATCTGCGAATGACACCCCTTCTCTTCTTTGGCGTTGCTGATGTCGCACCGTCTGCAAACAAGTGCTAAATCCTCGTCAGTTACAACAGTGTCCCGATAACAGGATTTGTTAGCAGCGTGAATCACGCACTCTTCTGACCACCCTCACAGCTCCTTTCTGGGATGCTAGCGCGACACGCCTGGAGATTGGGGCGGTACGGTACATCCTATGTACGTCGAAGGTCCTGTGGCCTAAGCCCCTTTGGATCTACTCGCAGTCAAACAGATGATGAAAGTATTTGGCCCCCGAGTTTGTCCGTTCTTAGGTATTCGCGTGCCCATCCACGTGCCAACCCTTGTCCGTGTCATCCCTGAGAATCCTGAAGAGTGCCGTACATATACCATCTTCTGGGTCTCCTCATAATTATTTACTGCCATTCTGAAGTCAGAAACTCTATTGCAATTGTTGCGCATGCGGATGTCTTTCAATGAAGACCATTGATTCCCTGCGGCCTGAAGTGCTTATAACAAGCTGACGCGGTCACACTAGCGACTAAGTACTAAATACTATAGGTCTCACTGTGTCTATCCATATTGGCATCCCCTCGTGTACTTCTAGGCGGCTGAACATTTCACCCTAGTTTGTTGACTGTCTCGACCACACAGGCATGTTGTAAATACCTCAGCAACCGTTCAAGCAGCTCGACTGCCTCTCGCTCAATCCGCCGAACTACATTCATCGTTCGGGTCGATATGCCATCGGTGGCACTAACAGAAAAGTGGTGATATCGTCTAATTACCGGATTGCGTTGACTCTATATGTCTCCTGGAACGTTCGTCGTACCGGACTTTCAGATTTGGTGCACATTCTGCCATATCGCTTCATCTATGAGCCCCTATCCCTGCGTAGGTCTTGCAAGCTTCTGTCTCCCTACCAACACCAAGGTTCTTCAAATCTTATCCAGCGGATACACCTATGAAAGAAGGCTTCTCATTGCGCATTAATGGCCCGACTGTCCCCTTGATAATGCCCCTCGATTGTAAATCGGTTCTTTTTTATGATACATCCTTTCCTTAATACTCGTTCTCTCGATAACTATGACGTGAGTCTACCTCAACCTGCATTCCCCTGGGCGATCAAAGGCGATAATTCCATGATCGTTAAATAGTGGCTCAAAGCGCGACTGATTTGTTATTCCCTCCATGTATCCTTCCTCTGACCTTGATTCACTATTGACCTCGGACTGTTCATCTTCTACGAGCCCTTCACCATGCTCCTACCCATCCCCTCAGATATCTCTTAAAGATCAACAGGCTCGTCTGGACTTGAATAAGCAGGCAACATCATATGCAATTCTGGCTGCCTCGAGCGATTATGTTCTCTCGACTGACCTTTGGGACGTAAATGGGTCAGTAAAATTGGCGCTTTGCGATGCTCAAGATATCCGCAGTGTAGTTGTATCAGTACGTCAAATTTGAGTCTCAAGTTTCTTGTTTGACGAAAATTTCTTAGGTTCTTGGCCAAATTGTTACTAGAGTCAACGCTACGAAACACATCACATTTCTCAACATTACGCAGACACTTTGGTCGAGAAAAAGGGATCTGAATTATCCCTACAGCTTGTCGAATCCCATAAGCAGAAACCGCCGCCAGAAGCTCAGCGGCGATCATTACTGGCCCTTCAGCATCTCCCTGCCAAAGAAAGTTTTACTCTTCAACCGAAGGAAACACGAACCTGAAATTTTCCGCCTTCCGGAAAGCTTCAACGAACGCGATGTTAGAGCTAGTGTACAGTACTCGATCCACCTTCGCCTCACACGAGGCAAGTTTAAAGCAGATGACAAGTAATCTTATTTGTTGTGTCCGATGAATTTTACTCAAATATTATCACATCCAGACTGCGGATTACTCTTGCTTGTCCGCCGTTATCACCATTCCTCCGACAAAAGTCTTGTAGCACACTTTCCCTCTTGAGAGGACCGCAAGAAGATCCAGAAGCGTGGTATACACACAAGGGAGTGGTGTCCGGCCGATTCGATGGTTATCACCTCAGTAACGTTAGATACGCCGTAAGTTATGTTCGTCATATTTCATAACATCATAACACTAATTTTATCCGTCGACGGATTAAGTTGTCTCTGGCAAAACCAGTAGGTCTTTCTACCACAATACTTATTACTGTGTGTAACTACTCTACCTTTCCAGTTGCTGTATGCACGTGGTTCAGTCATCCCTTTTTCGCTGGCGATCGAGGCGGATAATGAAGACGTCCTTAATATATTCTCAGCTCCAGAAGTACCTGTGCTGCGATTGCGGCGCAGCGTAATGTACGATGATGGCATCTCGACTCGGTTCCAGCCCATGCCCAAAAGAGAAGCGATAGAATACTCAAACTTGGCAGTTTGGTGGCCATCTTCGGAATCTCAAAGCCCAAACACCAGGCGGCTGTCGGGCGAACTGCAATTACCTCCAGATATGAAGGCAACAACTACCATCGCCAATTTCCATATCAAGGTTCGTCCATGAACATCTTGTAGCGGCCTGCTAACATGATATACTTAGTACTCCGTCATTTTCTTCCCATTTGACGTCGCCTCCCTGGAGTCGCTGGAGGAAGCCCTAGCTGCTATAGATATTGAAATAGCATGATGTCAACAGGAACTCGCAGCCTATATATACGAAATTGAAGATTCCAGATACCGCCAATGAGGGTATATGACCACGAGGACAGATGCGCGTCAAACACAAGTTTAACGTCGAACCTAAAATCAATGTATTGTACTAGCGTTCTCCGATGGACTTCTCTGCCACTTTAGCATATGATAGCAAAGTTTCAGAAGTAAATCCTCCAATTGTTCTCGCTGTAAACGGACAACACTATTGTGTTGTCATTGTGAGTGTCCATCAGATGGATCACGTGATGTTTTCGGCCTTATTCTCGATTTAGACGCGTCTTTGCCTCCAATTGTCCTGTAGTTCCCAATATAGCGACTAGCTTGTTTTTCTACTTGCTATATAGTAGTTTGCTGCAGTTATGATGCTCAGACGTCCCCTGCTTCATTCATGGACGTTGCGTCCTCGTCCCCGCCGCACTACAGGAGACACTCTACTTCCAGACATGGTCCGGTACCATGCTCTGGAGACGAGCTTCCTCCCTATACCCGGCGCGATACTTTAGCTCACCCTATCGCTCGACGCGACCCCACAGAACACATCTATCTCTTAACTGAGAAAAACCGGCCTTTCGTTACTCTTAAGTTATACAGTAGCGCTAAATCCTCCGCCTCTCTTCCGACTTTCTTTGAGAAGGAAAACATCAACGGAACTCTTGAGATCCTTGCCGAGAAGGGGGATTCCATATCATCCATCACTGCCACTGTTTGTTGATTTTTTTTCTTGGATTCGTTCAGATTGTCTCAACGTCTCAATCGTTCTCTTGACGTCCAGGTTACTGGTCGTATTATTACCGGTGCACACGCTGACGACAGTCTCAAATTCCTCAGTCAGTCTATGCCGATATGGTCCAAATCTCCAGATATTCCCAGAGCGCCCTCTCCGAGTGAAGGTGCATCAAAAAACAAGTTGCTTGGACGATGTGAATGGCCCTTGTCGATCCCGCTTCCCAGAACAGTGACTGTTCCGAACGAGTCTGGATCTCCGCATACTTACTCCCTTCCTGAAACCTTCCTGGAGCGCCACACGGCTGCAAGTATTCAATATGACTTTGCGATACATATTTCCAGAGGGAAACTCAGATCGGCTAGCCAGTGAGTTCGTTGACTGGATGATGTCAAGAACATCTCCCAATTTTTATTTACTTGTTTCAGGATCAAGACAGCGTTTGGTTATGTTCCTAGCACCCGGCCTGGGCAAGCATCTTTGTTAAGGCAGCTCTCCTACCAGCAAAGTACTTCTCTTGCTGGACCTAGCATAGACTCTGAAGGATGGAAGACTCTCAGAGCAGTATCAGCTAGAGCTTTGATGTTCCGCGCTCGTCAAGTGGAAGTGCAATGTCTTGTAAGTTTCCATAAAATTGGCTTACTATCGCCTTATTGAAGGAGTCGACATTGGAAGCTGTCCCTTGCCAAACCTTTGTCGTATACTCGGGGAACAACTGTTCCTTGTTTCTTGACGCTTCAAGGTGCAAACGAAGACATACTCCATCTATTCGCTGCTCCTTCTGCTCCCGTCCTGAAACTTCAACGTCGCGTCAGGTTCTTTAGCAAGTCCTGTTCTCCCGTAGAAGGAGTTCATGGACCTTGGAAGGAAACTGTTGAAGACATCGGATCTGCGATCTGGTGGCTACCGGCAGGCACAGGCGGCCAGCCAGGTATTCGCCATTTGGAAGGCGAAATCAAACTTGGGAAAGACCTTCGGCCAACAACTTCAATAAGTCACTTTTCAATCACTGTAAGCCACCTACTTACTCCCCCTTGTTTTCTTTTTAATCTGTGAATTTAGTATCATGTCGTGCTACGCCCGTTTAACGTGCCCCATAGTTCCTCGGAAAACCGCTCTCTCATATCTGAGCCAGTTGAAATTGCCACCATGCATGCTCGTGGACCGCGTTCACAAGCATACTCTCCTCCTGCGTACACATCACCTACACGACATGATCATTACCACGCTACCAGTTTCGGCGGAGCCGGGCTGGTGACCTTTGGCCCCCATGTATGAATTTCGATTCTGCATCTCAATGTTTCATTAGCTTTCACATCACGCTCTCATCGGCATGCTGGTCATGACCGACACCCATTTTTGTATCATCGTCTTGCATGCCACTCATATCGACTACTCTACCTTACACCTTGATAATTTTGATCGTGGACCCTTGCCCACCATCTCCTGATGACAACACGACTACCGTTTCCACACGTACCTGCCCCCCACCTGTTTTTACAGAGTCACAAAGATAGGGTACGTATTGCACAAAGATTGACAAGAAACATAATCATCTCACTGCTCCACTACACGCCAATGACGGAAACTTGCTTGCCCGCAACACCAAACTTGCCCAGAGAGTCAGAATGTAGTGATCGAGCGTCACGCTTTTCCAGTTGATTGACGGGAGAAAAGGCTTGTCCATTTGATATGAATACAGTGGTGAGGCGGAGAGAAGTAAATCACTCGGTTCATCTGAACACAATTGAAATCTGGAAAAATCGACGTACACAGGGCCACTTACTGTGCAAAATACATAACGAACGCGTAATTCCATTGAAAAGGTGATACGTCGGCTGTTTGTCACGGTCAGGAAACGTACGTAGCATTTCGCATTTCTATAATACATGCAGAAACGATGAATGTACAAATGAAAAAATTTTGATCGCAAGGTTAACTGCAAGTTTCGTGTTTTCTCTCGAGACGATTGGAATATTCTCCTTCCTGTCAGACGAAAGGTACGCTTTTTGTAATCCAGAAGGTGGAACTAGAATACATAGTGTGTCCTTTAGCACCCTCATTTACGTCGAAATAACCTCAATAGCTAAACCAGTAGTCATTCGCTTTGAGGTTACGTATGAATTACTTACCTGGCACCCCACTTGCACGAATGTCAGACCTTTTATCTGCACTCTGATGCCATAGGGTTATACTCATCGGATTTCTGGAAAAGCGCGGATTTACCTACTAATCTTTTCGTCTCTGGCGGAACTATACCTGGGTCAGAGCAAAAGTGTAAGTCGGAAAACTTTGTGCGGAACAAGTAATCCGAAAAAACGTTTTTGTCTTTTCATATGTGGTTCACAGTTAAGAGTTATAAACAATTGACCAAGATCACCAGTATGATTACAACAGGACTATAACACCTCTTTATGGCTATTAGCGTTTACAAGAATTTGACCAGGTATGAGTCTCACGTACGTTTCTATTACTACGTGTTCATATCATCCATGGTCATGAAAAGCAGGGTCTCAAATGTATCATCACCCTTCACCGAGTCATTTCCCAGAGCACCCTTTCCGCCGAGAAGATCTGAGTCATCCAAAGGAATAGTCCATGAGAACGATTCTGGTCGCCGGTGTCCAACGAAGATGAAGACTGGGTCGTCCGAAGATGACCCAAAACGTTGCCATTGACTGTTTACGGAAGATATATTCTTCACCAGGACAGGCTCGAACTTGAACCATAAGCCAAATGCAGACCAAAAAGGTGTTTCTTTTGAAAGGCTGCGGAGCTTGTAAGCAATAACAACGTTTACGGCTGCATTTGTGGTTGATGGACAGAACGGGGGTGATGTGACTTGAAGGAGAGTGCGCAGTAAGGGAGCAAGAAGCTCTGGAAAGTAAATCTGATTTTTACATAGACAGGGAGAGGAGCCGTATATGAGGAACTTACGAGATCGCTACAGACAACATGAGTTAGTGGGATCGAGCGATCTTGGTAGGTTAACAGCTCAGACGCAATAGCTAAGCCATGATTCTCGTTTCCCCAAGCAAGAGGTCGGACGTATACAGAAGAAACGATGGACGTTATCGATGCTCTGATATTCGACTCAAGTAGAGGGCAGACCTTGAAAGAATCTTTGGATTTGATTGCAGATCTGATGAGAACGGTCAACGCACGTCCGGTAGATCAGTCGCGATTAGTATGTCCTCTTTATTCAAAATTCCTGCGATGCATGAACTTGTCATTCCGGCTCCCGAGCCAAGTTCAAGGATGATCCGACATGGTATAGTGAATGGTCCGACAAATAGTGGGTCAAATTTCACATTCGAAGGTGGATCAACATATCTACTAAGAAAATACGCAGCCTCCCTGGAAGTTTGCAATGTTATAAGGCATATAACTGGCAAGAAGTAATAAATCACCAAATTCGACCAGCGATGCCGTATTTCTCAATCGCCTCGCGTTGTGCGATGTCCCCAAATACCAAATGTTCTTTTCGGGCGCCGTGGAATGAGTCGACTTCATGCTCTGGATATTCCGACGGAGAGATATTGAGATTTTCTGGGAAGTTTACGTTTGCGGAGAGCATTTGTTCTCGGATCGGGTCCGTTTCCATCGCTGATTTGGAACGCAATAATCACATGATTTGATGCCGGTCCGGCCCTACTGCCGTTTTCCAGTTACCGGTGTGCCCAAGGTCGATCTTTGTATTTATTTCTCAATACCCTATCTTCAACTCCAACTATTGCCTGCACATCGCCAATGGCAGTCCAATCCAAGCCCGTGCAGAAACTGACACCATTTGGAGCTGCCTTGGCTGGGGCTTTAGGAGGATGCTTTAGCACAGCGTACGCAGCCGTGTTTCTCCAACGTTTGCCGGTTACTTACGATAACCCAGTGTTGTATACCCTCTAGACGTGTGCGTGTCTCAAGGTCCTCTTATAATTAAATTATGATCTCATTACATTTGCAGCGCGAAGACGCGGATACAGGCGACGCAGAAGGGAAAAGGGAAGGATAACCTCTCGATGCTGGCCGTCTTGCTACGAATATACAAATCGGAAGGTCTATCCGGGCTCTATAGAGGGTTTGGTGCAACTATGCTTAATACCTTTTCGATGCGTTCGTTGTTTTCTATCCTCTGTCCATGCAGTCAGCTTACTTTTGAAAATCAGAATATGCGTATTTCTTCTTCTATTCCTTCGTCCGCAACCATTACATTACTCGATTGACTCGAAAACTTCCTGCCGGATCCAAACTTCCCCCATTATCTACTGCTGCAGAACTTTTGCTTGGTGCAGTTGCTGGAGCTCTCGCCCAAATTTTCACTATCCCAGTCGCCGTAATTGCGACTCGGCAACAGGTCGGTAGAGCTGACGGCAGTTCTCGGAATGACGATTCGTTCTTTGCCGTTGCTCGCGAAATTATTGCCGAGGAGGGTATCACTGGGCTTTGGTTAGGAATCAAGCCAGGTTTGGTACTTACCGTGAATCCTGCCATCACATACGGCGTTTTCGAGCGGGTGAAGAGTTTGGTTATTCTCGCCCAAGCAAAGGCGGCGTCAGGGAATAAATTGTCGCCATTGCTTTCGTTCGCTATCGGAGCATTCAGCAAAACATTGGCCACAGTTGTACGTGCATCACTTGTGTTTTGTGTCTACCAAGTTCACGTTTTATTTATCAAGGTTACCTATCCATACATCATGGCCAAGGTACGGATCCAGGCACGGAGCGCGGATGTCGAGGATGGACAAGATGTCAAGCCTCTTCAGCCTCATCATGCACATTCAAAACATGTTGGAGCCATACGTATTCTTACTCGAGTATTGAAGAAGGAAGGTTTCGCGGGCTGGTACCAGGTCAGTTCATATCACCTACTTGGAGTGTTCACACTGAGAAAATCACGATTCCCAGGGTATGCAAGCACAAATCACGAAAGCAGTTCTCTCGCAAGCCTTGCTCTTCATGTCGAAAGAACAGTTTGAGCATTGGGCACTTGAGATCATGATCATGGCTGCTCGCATCTCAACACGTTGATTAGAGGAGACAGTGGACTACAGTATATGGTTTATGTAATTTCTGTATACTATGAAATCGATCTAGAGCTTGTAACGGGTTTGGTTATCATCCTCGAAAGTTGTGGCGATTATCTCAATTTGGTAACAAAAGACGCCGTTGAAACTTCTTCAGACTTGTATGTTAGAATGGTAGATGAATCGACTACGGAATTTTCATTTAGCTTCGTAACTCATTTCACGGTAGGAAACGTGAGTATATAAATACATAGAGGTTATCTTACTCTCGAGAAATGCTGGCAGTACGCAAAATAGATGCTAAACTAAACATGACAGAACCAGCCTTTGTGTGCACGGCAGGTGAGCACATTTTGACCACGAGAAAGAGGAATGAGGCTGGAAAGGTCAAATCGCGCAAGACTAATCAGATCATGGCCTGGATCATTTTGACGATTGGATGGCACTTTTCTCAGCATTACGCGCCCCACTGTCTTATCAAAAAATGAGCCCCGCGCGTGCAATGTTCCCGTTGAAGTTATTGAACAGGAACTGGACGCGGATAGCACGAATAAGAAGTCATAGACGATTCCGACACGTCGTAATTATCCTTATCAATGTACACGTCCGAGGCTGAGCTGCAGCACCAGGACAATTATACGCGATGGGGCTCCAAAATAAATCTTGTTCACGACTTCGCACGTGACCTTGATTTCGTTCCTAACCGCGTCGTTCGATGTCCAATCCACCAACGACACCGCGAGCCAAAACATCTTTTACACCAACTACTCCCGCCACTACCCGTGTGTCAGCTTCACAAGCCATACAGGCGTCTCCACACTACGCGACAACAAGGAGACACTCACTCTATGGCGTTGAAGATCGCGTCGTCATAGATCCAGGATCAAGAATATGGAAAGTTGGTTTTAGCGGAGAAGGTCGTCCTCGGGATGTCTTTCTTGCCAATGACAAGACAGGCGCTTCCCTGTGGAACCTTCAAAGAGCCCACGATCTGGCAGAGCGTGCCGAGGAAGAGATAATACTGGGAGTCAGTCTACAGAAGTGCCTTAGATCAGTATTTCACGAGTGAGCCAAATTATATCCTATGAAATGCAGGGTTGAGTGACTCCTACCCAAGCTCGCTTCTCACAGATCCCAAAGCACGCAAAGTCATTCTAGTAGAACACCCTCTATTACCACTTTATATCAAAGATATGATTGCACGAATATTGTTTGAAAACAATGTAAGTCCTTGTCATTGAAAAGTTCTCCAGCTGATTGCGAAACTTTGCAGGTGCCCTCTGTTTCTTTCGCGTCAAGTCACCTCCTGTCTCTATTTGCTGTAGGACGAATAACAGGAATTGTCTTGGATTGCGGTCATCTAGAATCCGTTGCATTACCTGTGCGTTGCAAATAGTATGTATAATGCTCCCACTCTAACAAGGCCTAGATATTTGCAGCGCGGCCATTGTATCCACAACTCCGAACCACACCACTGGCTGGTGCTCGCTTTACTTCTCATATAAGAGCCCTACTCCTTCTTTTTGGCACGTATCTTCCACCACCATCATCATTGAGTGCAGCTGTGAATGTGCCTGCTGCTAACCGGGCAACTCGTGTTCCTCAAGAAGTTCTTTCCGACCACGTTATAGAAGAAATCAAAACACGATGTTGTTTCGTCGGCGATGTATTGGGGATGACGACAGACACCCGAGAAGAAGCACCTACAGAAGACGAAGGATCAGAAAATGAGGTCCCTTCAAGCGACACTACTCATTCTGAATCCGATTTCTCTCACAACACAGGTCGTGAGTCGATGTCCGAGTTCTCTGTGGTATCATCTATCGCTCGTGTTCCTTCTTCGGATGCTCCCCGTGGAGAAGGTCATCTTCAAGCTATTGCAACGATGTATACCCGTCATTCCACGGCAACTGACCTTCACATGCAAGTGGTGCCCCCTCCTTCACAACAGATGGGAACTGGCCGAGGCACTTTGATAATACCGGGTTGGATTCGAGAACGTGCTGCCGAAGTTCTCTTTGAAGGCGGTGATGTTGACGAAGCTAGCGTTGCGGAAGTAATTTTGGACTCGTTGTTAAAGGTAAAAACAATAAAATACAATAAACTTGTTCTCCAATCCTGATTATCTTCTCAGGTCCCCTTAGACCTCCGAAAAGCAATTGCCTCTTCTATCTTGGTCAGTGGCGGCACGGCCATGCTGCCTGGCTTCATTCCTCGTCTCCATGCAGAAATCATTCGTTCTCTTTCTCCGCCACCCGGTTCTTCTCGACAGCCGACAAGATCTAATAGGCCTTGCCAACCGCAATATGACCGATACGCCTCTCTACGGCCGCTAATACCGTACTTTGCAATCCTGAATAACCCTTCTCCCCCACCTCCGATGTCGGACAGAGCCAATGCACACGCAGGTAAAGCTCCAGCCTTCTCTTCGGCAACATTAGCTTGGGTAGGAGGCTCATTAGCGGGGTCATTATGATCAATTGGTTACATGATTGCCGTTACTAATTGCATTGTACCCAGGTCCTTGAAAATCGGCGGTGTAGAAGTGACGCGTGAGAGATGGGACGAGGCAAACGTCAAGCACGATCCTGATCAGAGCATGGATGTTTCGGCAGATTTTGAAGATCGAAGCGCGAGCAATATTTTGCCTGATTGGACACGATCTGTCTTGCCTTGTGGGGCGCCTGCTGCTAACGTTTCTTATACTATTGCTGAAGTTGGGTCTGAAATTTGACAGTCCTGTTCCGCTTGATAATTTATGTATGTAAGATACTGGGTAGTATTCAGTATACAATAATAATAACTGAAAAGGGAGTGCAGTAAAGATGATCAAATCATAAAGGTAAAACGTGAGATCGGTAATCAGATCGATGAGTGAACAGAGAGAGATGTAAATGTCAAAGAGTGTCGTCAGTGACGAGTAAGGTCAGTTTGTGACCTTCAATTGACGCTGCGACATTCTCCCAGTCGGCAGCCGAAGTGACAGAGTAAAGAACGTGGTCGTCAATATTCAAGGACGATGGCCGAGAAGAATTGTCAGTACTAGAAGTTTCCAGGTCTTTGATAACAGGCTGAAGGAATGTGATCTTGAACGAGTCAGAAAGGGCTACGCCTTCCTGGCCAACAAATTTATTGAACAGACGCTGGCGCAGATCTTTGTAAGAGATTTCTTCATGGACGCGAAGGAGGACAAGTGAATCGTTGAATTTCGCTTTGATGTCAAGTTGGTCGGGAATGGGTGTTAGAGATTTCGAGAAGGTCGCAGGCTTTGTGGCAGAACCGGGAGTACGAAGGCAATTGGAAGGTGTCGATTGCCCACCATTCGAGAATTCCGAGGTACTCGTAGTAACTGGACATTGTTCCGCAGGGTCCACGAGTACCTCGGGGAATTCGATATGTGGAATTTCAGAACATGGCATAGGGAAAGCATCTGTATATCGATATCTCAAACACCGAATGAAAATAAAATAAAAATGGACTAACCAGCCGTCAAGAACATATCAAGAATGTCATCCGAATCATCAGAGTCCGAGAATTCGTGGTCGAAGTCAAAGTCAGAAATAGATACAGGGCCGGACACCATACGGGACTTATGCTTCCTGCGGCGCGGTGGCGAGGTTTCCCTCTCCCGAGGCGAGACCCCATCAATTGTAGCATCAGTCATGAAAGTGGCCATACTGCTCGTCGATTCGCGGTGAGAACGGTCTTGGGTCGGCATAGGTGATTCTAACGTCAAATTGTTGAGGCCCTCGAGAATATCTATGCACGACTGACGCGTGGGCGAGTGTTTTCTCTCCCGAGGAAGGACACCATCAACCGTAGCATCAGTCATGAAAGTAGCCATGCTACTCGCCGATTCGCGTCGAGAACGGTCCTCTGCTGGTTCTTGAGACCGTGGTAACGATAAATGATCGAGACCTTCCAGTATGCACGAGGTAGAATCGATAGTCTGCCATGATTTGCGGACAGAGTTGTCTTTGTCTTCAAAGAAAGAGAGCTCTTCTTCAACAGAGGATGGCACGTCAGGCAGCGAAAGAAATATTCTTCCTCGTCTATCTGGATCGCCGGAGGAGCTCTTCCTTCGCTTTCCACTGATCGGAGGTGAATGGAGAGGTGTGTTAGTCTTTAAGCACACTTCTTGATTCTCCGGGAGGACGGCGAGACTCGATGTTAGGCGATCGTGGACGTAAGGCGCATTGCGCTGGGGGTTATGATCAAAAGTGAAGGTTGGAACATTGTCCTCTACGGTAGGAATGGGAATATTAACTTGTACGGGGCTGTCCAAACTACTGTCGGAAAGCGTAGAAGGCGAGGAGGAACTAGATGAGGATGCACGCCTGCGTCCTTGGGAAGGTGGAGAGCTTTCACGAGAGCTGTTACTTCCTTCACGATACGTCGATGTCTGCAGCGAACCTTGTGAAGACTCGTAGATTGAAGTGAGCCGTGATGGAATGACAGACTCGTGACTGTTCTGGTGAAGATGTTGGTTACTAAGATTCGAAGACGAGAAATACATCGAGAAAATGCTGCTCGTCACTGAGGTGCGAGAGGCTGAGTTCTTGGCACGTTGTTTCTGGCGTTTTTCGGATATCTCGTGGTCGCGACGCCAGTAACCAAAGAAACTCCTGACGATATGATCGTTCCTCATCTCGTCGATTAATGTAGGCACGTCCTCCTGGAAAAGAGCTTCGACAAAAGCTTTTAGCTCTGAAGCTCGTTGGTCGATAGTGGCTTGACTGGCTCGGAAGATGGTACCCTTCCTCGTGAGAGGGGGGATGTATTGATGGATATCAGCAGCAACAGATTTTGGGTCAGGACCAGGTGGCAGAGATTCCCAAGAGGAAGCCGCATCCTGCTTATAGAAACCGTTGCGCCTAATTCCTTTGCCGCGTTCGAGTCTTATACGTTTGGAACGTGCCATATGACGATATTCTGTTTCGATGTTTTCTTGAAAGACGAGGCAATCCTCCCATTTCCTCCAGATGTCATACTCGAAGGATGAAGAAGAGGAGGTTGTTAATGCAGCTGAGGATCGGTCGCCCGATACAAGCGAACTGATTCGCATTGCGAAGTTGTAGCTGCTGCCTTGAAGGAAGGTCAGATCATTTCCAAGTATCATGTAGTTAGCTCTCACCAAATTTAGTGGGGGAGAGCATTTCCACGGAGAATTTGGGTGGCGCAGCACGGTAGACAGCTCGTTTGTAGCTCTATAAATGACATGTGAGATAGATACACGGACTGAGGGAGCCGACCACACCTCTGTTTGTATGGGCCCATTGGAATCACCTTCAATCTACGAAGGTCAGCAGAAGCGATGCAGTCCTGGAGGCAACTTACAGTTTGGACACTAGCCATGACGTATGCAGGGAGACCGAATGACGGTACTGCCCCAGAAAAATGCTGAACACGCAGTGGATGATGGTGCAAGGCAAAGAGAATTTGCAGACGATTTCTGACATTTTGTGAAATGCTCTTATTGTCTTGACCAAGGAGGAAGGTCGTTATTGTCTTTCGAGCATCCGATCCGACGATCAAACGGCGTGACCCTGAAGTGATCTGTTGATCTGTGCACATACATAGTATAGTCTATCCAAGTTTTTATTTGTCCCACACCACGCAACGCCATGTGGCCTGAGCTCTTTAGCTCAAGATATTCAATATTTAACTTTCTGCCCAGGCTCTTCCAGCTACCGATATGCAATGCTTCTGAGTGCCGGCACGTATTCCCAATCTCAGTAGGCTGGAGACGTGAGTCTGTAGCCGGCCTGGAACGCGACCAATGAATCTTGTATGGAGTCGGGCCCAACCGTTCGCACGCGAACTGCACCAGCTGCACCAAAACTGTATGTGTGCGATGACACAGTGAGAATGTCAATCGGTAAGAAACCTTCCGTTTCCTGGTCTGGTGCAGAAATTGTCGTGACAAAAACAGAAATCAATCCGTTCAGCCTCGCATCTATGTCTTCACAAGCATTGGGGTCATCAATGTGAAGAGCCATCTGTGGTATACAGATGAGGTTTATTCGGATCTCAGTGAACATGTAAATCCCCATGGGTCCATCCACGACGGAAATAGCACTTCGTAACATTACTGGCTAAAGAAGTTGTCTCATGCCGTATCATCCATGTGCTTTCCCGCTTATCTGGAGGCTGCGAAGTTTATGCTTATCGGTATATAAGCTGTAGTATGCATTTTTTGTGCACGCCAAGTTCCCTCTTGGACTTTTCTGTCAATGGTTGTCCAACAGCGTATGTTTAACACTCAGGAGGATTTGACGACTCCAGACGAGAAAGCTTTGGGCAACAAGCACAATGACGTGGAATCTGCCGAATTCAAAGAAACTGAATCAGAAGAGTTCAAGGTCCTTGAAAATGAACGCGACATTGTCACTCGTGTGATCAGCGTTGCAGACGATCCATCACTCAATCCATGGACAATTCGGGCATTCGTCATTGGCATCGGCTTGTCTGCTTTCGGTGGTGTTCTAGGTAAGCGTATGGGGAGTCTTCCGCCAACACAGCTTCACCTGTAATTCCGTAGCCGAGATATACTACTTCAAACCTGTAGGTGATTACGAAGCACGTAAAGGCTCAGTTGTCTCATTGAGACTATGTTCAGCAAACGGTCTTGGTCTCCACTATGTTCCTCGCCGTCATATCATATGCTCTGGGAATGGCATCTGCCACAGTAATCCCGAGCCATGGCATTTTCCGCTATCTTAACCCGGTAAGGTCTATTGCCGTTACTGGCCCGAGTCCGGAACTTTACTATCTTGATGGCAGCACCCATTCAACAAGAAAGAAAATGCCTTCATTGTAATCATGGCAAGTGCGGCAGCGACATCTGCTCTTGGGACAGAAGTGTTGGCCGTACAAAGGCTATTCTATAATATAACACCAAATCCTGGAGCAAGTATCTTGTCAGTCTACTCCTTTTTAATCGATTCCGGTCTTACATTTTATTAGCCTGTTGTTTTCAAGTCAATTGTTAGGTGTGTCCTTCAAAGCCTCCGACTATACTGCTTGGTGACTCCAAACTCGTAGGATATGGTATTGGTGGTCTACTGAGATGTAAGTTGCCTGCATCTCAATGTATCATAACGGCATTGACTCCTTGGCAGCCGTTCTGCTCTATCCGTCTAAGATGTTATACCCCGGTATCCTGCCTCTTGTGTCAATGCTCGATGCGTTTTTCAAGGATGCTTCCGGTGTAAATAAGAAGTTCCGGGTCTTCTGGATGGTCTTTGGAGTGTACGTACTATTACACAGTTTGATATACGTCAGAACTTACGCCAACCTCCAGGATATTCATTTGGGAGCTTTTTCCGGAGTGGATGTTTCCGCTTCTTACGGGATTCTCTGTATTCTGTCTGGCTAACCAGCGCTCCCAAGCCTTCACGCGCCTATTTGGGGGTTCCAATGGGAACGAAGGTCTTGGTTTGTTGTCGATTTGCTTTGATTGGCAATACATTTCGGGAGGTACGTCGGTTTTATTCGTCCATGGACCAACAGTGATATCTGACCTAAAAAGGTTACAATCCTATGGCTATCCCTCTGAGAGCTCAATGTTCCAACTTCATCGGCTACATTCTGTGCATGTGAGAGCTATTGAAGTTGATCGTAGCAATCCTTTTTCCAAACAATCCAATCATGACAGGGTCGTTTTTATGATCGTATACTACAGAAACATCTGGCAATCCCAAAGCCTGCCATTCGTATGTGTATTATAATACTCTTGAATCGTTCTACACTGAATTTTTTTGCAGCTCTCTCAAGAGTTCTTTTATGCGAATGGTACTGTTTACGACCAACTCCGAATCCTTAACGATAAATTCGAGGTGGATCCGGAACTGCTTCAGAAAGAGGGTCTGGTACATTTCATTTCTGTAACTATCTTAGATGCCATCTGATAATCGTATTACTTGTAGCCATTTTATGCAGGTAGTTGGATTGTTTATCTTCTAACAACGAACCTCGGCTTGGCTGCAACATTCACACACCTTCTTCTCTGGAATTTCGAGGATATGCGGAACGCATGGGCCTGGATGGCGCCATCTGAGCTCAAACGCATGTTGAAAAATTTTGACATACGATTCTGGAGGGATGATGGCAAAAGAGACCACGCAGACTTTGCTGAAGACATTGACCCTCACTACCGCGAGATGCTCAAGGTATGCCTGACTCTAAATCACCTGTTCTTCACTCATGCTCTCTAGTATGCCGATGCGCCTAATTCGTGGTATATGGCGTGCCTTGTTGCATCTATTATTATGGCGCTTGTTATCATTTACAAGACAAATTCAACGCTTCCTTGGTAAATTTATGCCCTTTTGCCGCTCTCTTTTGTTGTGTGTTGAAGGAAATGATCAGGTGGGGATTTTTGATTGCGGTGCTCTTGGCCGTCTTGTCTATCCTGTTCTTCGGAACATTGTACGCTATCACTGGCTTACAATTCATCATCCAGCCGTTTGTGCAGGTATGGCCTTGCTACGAATTGTTCATGAGAGAATGGCTGAACTCTACGCTGCAGATGATCGGGGGCTTTATTCATCCAGGCAAACCCATGGCCAATATGTATTTCGTGCTTTTTAGCTATAGTAATGTTTATTTCTGTGCTGACATTATATTACCGCTGAATGTTCTCGCCAGATTCTGTCAATCAAGCGTTGCTTCTGTCGCGCGACTTAAAGATTGCTCAATGTATGTTCTAGCACGTTGTGTAGTCCTCTTCTTTGGCAATCTCACGAAATCATTGTTCCAGATACGAAACTTCCTCCTCGTGCTGCCTTCACTGCTCAGATTATTGGAACTCTTTTCGGAGCCGTTTTGAACTATAGTGCGCTGAATCTGTCTGTCTTTTGAGCTTATGAACTGAAAAGTTTATGCGTGACAAAAGTTCTGATGAATTCCATTATCGACAATCAACGTCCTATTTTACTATCTGTAGAAGGCACAAATATTTGGTCTGGTCAGCAACCGCAACAGTATAATTCACAAGCCATTGCCTGGGGTGGTTTGAGGTGTGCTACAATTTCCCGAGCTTGTCCAACCGCTGGAGTGTATTGATTTTTCTCAGCCACCAGCTTTTTGCTGTTGGGCAGCGCTACCAGTTCGTTGCTTGGGCCTATGTTATCGGGCTTTTCGTTCCTGTGCCATTTTGGCTTGCCTATCGATATTTCCCCAAGCTTAGGACTGACTACTTGTACACGCCAGTCATCTGGTAATGTACCCCTTGCTCAAAATTGGTGCAGTTCTGACCCTGAAAACCAGTTACTACATCGGGTGGCTCTGCGTCGGAATAAATTCATCAATCTTCTCTTACTTCTCGGTTGCTTTCTTGTCACAGTGGTGGTTGAGAACCCGCTACCCGGAGTGGTTCGCGAAATATAATTATCTCGTCGCGGCTGCTCTTGATGGCGGCACGCAGGCAAGTGGAACTCATCGGGTATTCGATCAATAAGTGATGTGTTACAGGTGATGGTCTTCATATTGTCGTTTGCTGTCCAAGGGGCCTCGGGAGATTCACATCTATTCCCCCAATGGTAAGTCGATTGAAATGCCTAGGTTGACTAACCTCTTTTTTGCTGAAATAATTATTAGGTGGGGTGCCAACCAAAACGGTAACGATTGACCCTAATACCTCACTTTTTCCAGATCTAACGGTTGTATAGGCAACTACGACAGATGTGCAGTAATCGAAACGTGAGGATGAGAAGTTTAACGACTCGGAAAGAACGACCAACGACTCGTGGATAGTTTGTCATGAGTAGTACATGAATTTACGTACTTATGGTTTATTTTTCGTCAGTAGTTACACGAATTTGCACTGTTTGAATGTTTAACCTCCAGAAGTTGGCGCGGTAGGCGGAACAGCACATGTGACAAACGTGCTCAAATGCAAGCTCATTTAGCCACGTGATAATCAGTATACGAACGCTGAACAGGGAAACGAGTTTTTCACGCTACATCTTACGGCCACATTCCACGTTTGTTAAATACAACACTACCTCCTCAATATCTATTCTAATATGCAGAGTTCCTCCCGAGCGTCAAAAAACGCCGACATACTGGTGCGCGCACTTTGTTATTTCAGATTAGATTTAACAACCTCAACTAATTCATTTACTCAGAAATCGCGATGCGATTCAGATTGGGAAGACGTCGAAGACGTTGAAAATCAGCCTAGATCACTTAACCTAGATCCTTCAAGTTCAATGCGCATTGGCATATCCTCCCCTCAGAGACGGAGGTTCACCCATAGGACTTCGTACATAGCCTCCCCTGCACGCAAGCCGTATTCTGTACCTTCGACGCCTTCAAAACCGCGCAAGGCACCTCGGAAATCTATAGCACGCGAAGAGGTTTTTGAAGGCGTTGTTCAAGGCACTTCTTTCACCCTCAGATACTGCTTCGACGTCTTCCTTACAGCGGTCCGACTTCTCCGCTACCCTCTTGCACTGCTTCTTGGCCTTTGGATACTCGCTTTTGTCACTGGGCGGGTCTCTCACACCCTTCATGGTACATTTGCGCCTCTCTGTCTTTTGCCTGGGCTCTATGGTTCCAGATTCTGCGAGGCCCCGCCTGCCCCTCCAGTTCCTGGTGTCCCAGGAATACCCCGCTGGGCCGATTTTCCAAAGTTCATTGACGCGCAGAGCGCGACTTTCGAACATTTGTTGGATGGCTCAGCAAGCGGATCAGGGCTATCTTTGGAGATCAAGAAAGCAGAAATGGCGACTTCAGATCTAGTGACGCTTGTTCGGGTCAGTAATCTGAAGGCACGGGAAATTTTGAGCGACCAATTGAGCGAGTTTGTTGACAACGCAAGGAAAACTGGGCGGGATCTGCAGAAGCTAAATTCTAAAATCAGCGGTGCCGTTGACAAGTAAGTGCTAGTCTGCACCTTACATGAGCAGCTACCTGATCTTTGTGCAGCATCATGGCCGTCAACGATTATGCTCTACATCAAATAGAAGCCGCTCACTCGAAACCGCCTACAATCATGTCTATGTACGGCCTGATTCCCTGGTCGGCCCGAAAGCCGACATACGATGTTGTCACTCGTACTTTTAGCGAGGCCATGGGCGTCCTCTCTAGTTCATTGGAGCGTCTCGTTTTGGAGGCTGAAGTCAACCTAGCCAATTTGGAAAAACTGGAAGAACGCCTTTCGGCACTGCATGAAATGGTCTCCCGTGAAGACGTTGTGCTTTCTGGCGCCAAGTCTGAGCTGCTCGCGGAACTGTGGACCAA
>QLOM01019652.1:0-10448 GCA_003313785.1 Termitomyces sp. MG148 | reverse complement strand
AGCTATCCTAGGGACTAGCTATCAGGAACAAGATCCACATAACTATAGCCTGCATAGCCAGTAATGAGATAGCAATGACCAAATGACCAGTAACCGAAAATTAAAAGTGTTTTACTGTTCGGTCTTGGAGGTACAAGTCTGCCTAGTAATTGAGAAGATATGGCAGAATGATGATACAAACTATGTATGTACACGACGTAGTAAAACTGGAAAGTAGTCCATTGCCATTGCTATATTCGGAATGGATATCAAGAAGATCGTGATACGTTCGAACGGGCCTTCTCCCAAAAGTACGAGCAGGGGGGAGAGGGGGGGCTCCAACATGGCTTTTTTGCATGCAATGTGAGGACGCTCCTGCAGCTCCAGGTTCGTATTGTTAATGTTTCTTCTTAAACAGGAACACGGCTGATGATAGAAGTATATCGTTTCCCAAATTAATCAGGTGATGAGTGCGAGTCGTCCAAAAAGAGACAGTGATTGTTATTGAGGCATGAGATCGTCGACGAGTCCAAGGCGCGCGACCGAGAGAGCAGGCGGAATTTCTTCGGGTTATAGGTGATATTTTGTACTTGGATTAGAAACAACAGAGCTTGGTAGATATTTTCCACAACTCGGTCCAATGGAAATAAGTTTATTGTGGAGGAGAATAAGGTACTATGTGACATCTAGAGATAGATCTGAAGTTAGCTTTTTCTCAACTAATAATGGATGCATCTCACCCGAGCATTCCACGACCACCCCATCCAGTTCGAGGAATCAACGTGGGGTGCACCGTCTTCCCAGATCGCAGCACCTTGAGAATGATATGTTTCTATCATGCCACAATATTAAAATATTCATATCTCTACCACAGACAAGCGGGCTTACATTCTCGTTTGTACTGACCACCTCGGTCAAAGGTTGTAATGAAGATGAACAGGCACGGTGATCAAGGGGCCCAAATTTAAGAACAAGATCATCGCGTTGAAGTCCCTGGATATTGAAAGTCAACGTTTGAGCTCCTGCAAAGATCAATGAACACACTGCTTCAGCTGCAGGGCTTTGTGGAGCCACAGTATTCACTCTGGCAAATGGCCTTAGTTCGGCGCTTGAGTCCAACTCGAAATCTTTCGGTGCATTGGCAGGATTATATATAGTCTCCAAAGCCTTCGCGATTTCATCCGTGATGGTATTCAAGTCATTGCGAAGTTCTATTATGCGGACTCGAGCAGATCGAACAGCATATACATCGATGTCTGCACGAGGAAATCCGTCTGTGTCCACGAGCGGTGTCTGCATTGTCGAATCATTGGCTTTGAGGATGGCGATCTGAGCCTCAATCTGCTCTTCAATGTTAGATTTCTTCTCAATCAACGCTCGTGCTTGTTCCATTGTGCCAGTTGGAAATGGTAGTGTAAATCCCAGTGACTGCATATGACGCAAGGCACTATTTGTTAACAGCAATTGCGACAAATAACGCGTCGCGATCGCCGCTGGGTGTGGCGGTCAACAATCTTTTTCACTTATCGTGGCATACAAATGCATACAATGTAACTAGTGCCTGTACATAAAAACATCAAACTTTTTTCCCCTTTGAGCTCCCCTGTTACGATACGAACGTGCGAACGGTGATAGTGACTCGTGAGACCCTTGCATATTCTTATCCGACAACTTTCCCCTGGACAATCTTCGAAGAAGAGAAAATTTTCGAAGCCACATGCGCAGCCTTGATTCCACTCGCAATCATTGCGCCAAAGGTAGGTCCCATCCTGTTGCATCCGTCATGTTCCGAGAGCTCCATACCTGTAATTCAAATAGTCAGTGGGTTTGAGACACAAGAACCAAAACCAGGACTCTGGTGACATACCGGCAAAGATGAGTCCCGGTACAACTTCGCGAGTATTGTTGACGATAGTGGGTTCTGCACGGCTCATATCCAGTCCACGCATGTTACCCAGCTCTTTCTTGAAACCGGCACTAACAAGTCGCTTGGCCGAAAACGCACCCATGGGACCATCATGTCCCGTGGCAGAGATAATGACAGGTGCTGTGATAGTGGTAGGATCCATGCAAGACTGTGTGTCGTGATTGAGCGCCACAAGTGTCCAATTAATTACCACTCCAGCCACACGTTGTTCGCCGCGAAAATCTTCATGAACAATAAGATCTTCAACTGCAGTGGCGTTAAACAACACGACGTTCGGCATTGCGAGAACTTTGGATAGAAGAGTCGATGTGAATAGGGCGGCATGCTTGACGACGACGAATGCTCCTTCGTCCTCGTAGTCAACACCGAGCTCACGCAAAAAACCGTCAGCAGGTTTTCGGATAATCTGGACAAAAAATCGTCTTAAATCATCGGAGTATCGAAGGTCGATAAAAATGCACCATGGGTGACATGAGCTGCCCGCCAAGCCATGCACCACCTCCGGGAGATACGCTGGCTTCGATGATAGTGATTTTCAACTATAAAAATGTTGAGCTGCTGCTCAACCTCTTAGATTGAGAGACTAATCACGAACTTCCGGGTGCATCGTCGCGAGATGCCAGGCACATGACAAGCCTGCGCTACCTGCACCGATGATAACGATGTCGGATACAGACCGTTCATACATCGTGTGGAAGTATCTAATCAGCGCAGTTTATTTGTAACCCTAATCTTTAACAGAGTAGCGTCCATATTCACCTCTTTATCATAGCACGAGCGACCTGCGATTCCTCGATGGGAGCGAAACGATATTTTCCTTCATAGTCCTCCAGAATGTCATGATGGAGAGAAGCATCATTGGTGGTCTGGCCCAGATTCAAAGTAACAGGAGCCATGGTGGAAGACGATTGAAGCTCTTTCGGTACAAGAGGTCTCAAGACTTATATAACGTGAGATCCAGAGTATTTGCTACGCTTTATCATGAGGGAGCGGGACTATTTTGGTCTAATCAATCTTCCAATGTGTCTCAGCGTACAATTTGAATTTGTGTCATTATGTTGAGGAACCCGCTAGCCAAGGAAGCACATTGAGAAAGATAAGGGTGCAGACAGCTCCTCCGACTCAAGACAGACTACAAGAGGTTTTTGACGGTTGATGGGCTGGACAAGCCGCCCACCCCTTGCAGGAAAATATTGGGTAATCTTGTCAATCTTCCATTATCCGGTGTATGATTTTTTCAGGATGCACACGGAAAGCATAGGAGGAAAAAGATCAAATGACGGCTTTCCTAAGTACGTGATTTTTGTTTGACCGTTACGTAACCAGACTGATGGGCTGGTTCGCTCGTCATTTGTCATTTGGTATGATATTTTGACCGGCGGTCCAACGTACATTCAACGTTCAAAAATTAAATATTTCCACACTAAGCTGCAAAGCCCACGCATGAACGTAAGTCCATACACGATATGCTCCAGCCAATTTGGGATTGTTATGGCGCCTCTAATTATAACAGGCCAAGAGATGGCCTGAGAATTAGGAGACCATCTATGGATAGCGAAGCATGACCAGAGCCATTGCTGACTGTTGGCGTTGGCAAGAGAAGGTATATTTGACCACCGGCCTGGAAGCTGCCGGTTAAGCATTCAAATTTTAAATTTTATGCCTTGTATGAAAGCTGAATTGCTGAGAAGTGGGTGGGAAGCGAACCGCAAGAGAACTGAGAGTCGATGGTCTGCCTGTGTTTTTGTTAGATTTGCCAATAGACCATGTCTGCTCATCAGATGAAACCTCGGATATAGAGTCAATAAGGGGGTACAAGATTGATAAGATGAGTCGAGCAATTGTGTAGGTCCGGCATGTGACGGCAAGAAGACACTGTTAACGCGAAAATGATCATCCGAGTATGTACTTGGGAAATAAGTAAGGGGATAACCCAGTGAGTGTCGATCGCTAAATCCGTCTCTCCATCTCTTTTCCATAACACTTGCCACCCTACTAACTCCTATCACCAACCCGCCTTAAATAACCCGCTCTCTCGAGTCTCAGCCATGCAGTCTCAAAATTTCATGCTTGTAGAGGATCCTCTTTCGCTTGAACGCATACGATCAGTGCTCACTCGACTCGAAGACACTATCATCTTTTCGCTGATCGAGCGGGCTCAATTTGTGCATAACCCTCGCATCTATCAACGCGGAGTTTTCGATGAGTTGAAGAAATTTGGATTTGGTGGCAGCTGGCTAGAATGGTTCCTCAAGGAGACTGAGACGTTTCATGGTGAACCTTTTCAACTCTGCTTCACTGACATATTGACAATTGGTTTTAGCAAAGGCAAGACGATACACCAGGTATATCATTTCTTAGATTCTTTTGATAGACCACCAATTATCCATACAGCCCCGATGAATATCCTTTCACGTCAGACCTCCCGAAACCTGTCTTGCCTCCACTATCATTCCCAAAGATCCTACACCCCAATAATATAAACGCGAATCCTTCCATCCTGTCATTTTATACCCGTTCCATTGTCCCGCGAATCACCCGCCGAGCGACCCTTGCGTTTTCGACCCTTAAACGCGCCAACGGTATTGTTGGCGATGATGAATTTGAGGACGATGGAAACTATGGTAGTGCTGCTACCATTGACGTGGAAGTCGTACAAGCCATTAGCAAACGCGTGCATTATGGTCTATAATCTCCTGTTTCTACTTTCGTTCAATTACTCACATGAAATCGCTAGGCAAGTTCGTGTCGGAGTCGAAATTCATCGAGAATCCATCTGCTTTCATACCACACATACGAAAGCCTAATCGTAAGGCTTTGGAGGATTTAATCACAAAACCTGAGGTAGAGAGAAAGCTCCTTATTAGGTTGCAAAAGAAAGCTGCAACCTATGCGCAAGACATTGGCATCGATACTGAGATTCTTCCCGATGGAAGTCCGAAGATCAGTGGTTATGGAGGTGTAAATGGGTCTGCAAAAATCGATGTTGATGGTGTCGTGGATCTCTATGAGAGTTTCATAATCCCTCTAACGAAGGAGGTTGAGGTACGTATTATTGTACTATGTGCATCTTCGTCAACGATGTTCACTCTAAACCAACAGGTGGATTATCTTCTTCATCGATTAGATGGTCTTTCCGAAGAAGAGATTGAGAAACTAGCTAAGGGAGAATAAATCGCGCAGGACAGATTACTTATGCCCATATCCTCTACTCATGCTTCATGTGAATCTTGATTACTATGTGCTCTCCATTGACGTATTGGTAAACGGGTATTCGAAAATGTTTACGATACACAGGAGCTCGCTATGTCAGGTATGATCAACTTTCTCCATAAATGTTCCGATATTTCCAGAAGATCGTGAAAGTGGCCGCTCTGGGGAAAAGGCGCTATATAAAGGAATACAAATAGCAAAAAAGGAGCATAATTGCCTAGCCGGGGGTAAGTAAATTTGTGAAACGGGTATGAAGGCTGTTAGTGTGTGTAAATTTATAAACCCAAATCTAAGAGTCGTTGTAGGTGGGTAGGTGAGCACAATACATCCGTGAAGACGTACCTTCAAGCAAACGTTGTCTTTCGTCTTCTGAGATATTACGGGTAGCGCGTCGAGCCAAAAGTTTTTCTGTCCGGTACCTCTCATAGAATACTTCATTTGTATAATTTTTGAGAAGCTGTTTGAGACATAAGTATCACAAGTGCAAAGAATCAGGTCGAGAGTAGTACCTTGAGATGAGTGGATAGGGCTGCAGTCCTCAAGGCGGAGAAATCACAATGGCTCGGGTCAAGGACATCGATCGTTCCCCATCTATACTTCCTAGTAAATACTCCTTTTAGGTTTTCGGGAGGAGAGTAAAGGTAAGGGACTTTATTGTTGTGAATTGACGACGGTGTCGAGGGAATTTCCTCATCAAGAGAGGCAGGTGAAGTCACCATAGGAGTATCAGCAGAAGCTGGTCTCTTCCTACGCTTATTACTTTCAGGGGCGATGAAGGCGAATGGAAGCTGGTCGGCGACATCGACTTTGGAGACGATATGCGCTGAGAAGCGGACGTTGGCTACGCTTTCTTGATCTGTAGCATCAGGGGAAACTACATCTTCCGCTGCTAGAGATAAGTCACGATGTGAGCGAGACCTTGAGAGAGTCTTTCCCTTCGCACGACGAGGCGAACGCAGTTTGATCACCGGCCGCGCCTGGCGTTCGTCGTTTCCTTCCTGCTCAGCTTTTTCGGCTAGGGCATTATCATTTTCAGCATCGCCGTCACCATCGCCATTAGGTGCGGTGAAATTTGTCTGCCTTTTCGAAGTAGCCATAGATGGTGGCTGTTTGGATGTTCCGAATAAACCCAAAGCAATCCCAGTATCTGCCAAACCCTTTCGGACTACCTGAAGTTTAAAAACCAAAGGTAAAGTGGTTGAGAAAGGCACACACCGGCCAGTTTTATGGCTTGTAACTTTTCGTCCGTTAAAGAATCGGCGTGGGCAATGACAGGAAGTATATTTGTTCGGGAAGACAGCCGGTGAATAACCCTAATTTCTGCGGGGGACATGTTAAATGAAGTTTCTGCTTCGTCGTCGGTATCGTCTCCGGAGGAAGTATCCGGAACAAGGTCAGGAGGCGCTGCTTCGAAGGAGGGAGAGTCACGACGTTCTTCGGCGCTCATAATCGACGAAGGATCAATCATGTAAAGGCACCTTAAAGTTTGTTAACTCCATTGTTATGTGTCACTGTAAAACAAGGTTCTCGTACGCATGAATATGTTGGTCACCTCTGTTCTTCCGGACAACTTTAGATTCCTACAAGTACAGTCAAACGCACCTGTGGCAAGGAATAACGAAAGACATACATACTTCGTTCAAGGTGTCGGAGTATAGGGCATCGACGTACTTGATTACGCCATTGACCTGTCGTTCGAGCTTCAGTTCCTTTCCTTCCGCAAAGTCCAGACCAGGGGTATCAATGACGGAAAGAAGGACTCTGTCGAAGCGCGACTCGCAAATTTCGATGCACGCGGTTTCAATTGATTGGGTCGGCTTCGGCGAACCTTGCAGGAAGCGGTCAAGGGCGGCTTTTTGGTCGATCGTGGCCGTCGGCGAGATGTCCGCGGTGTCAAGAAGCAGACGCAAGAGTGACGTCTTCCCGGTGCCTTTGCTACCGACGACCTTTCAGCGCGAAATCAGAAAAACAAACGCCATACTTCATTCATGCCGCTCACCATTAGATTAAACGTAGGTGGATTCCGAGCTCTGCGCTGGCTATAGCGGCTTACGGTCGGACCAGTCAACTTTTTATTATCGAACGCGGATGGCGGACTTGACATGTACAGAGAAGAAATGGTAGTCCCATCCTTAGGCTTTCCTAGAGAACCCCGAAATGGTTTATGGAATGGTATGGGGTACGGGAATCCGTGGAAAGACGATTTTGCCGCACCTTGTTGTGGTTGGTCGGTGGCCGGCATTTGTTGTATGGCAGCTACATCGACGAGGTTTTCAGGCCATGGGATGCCCTGGCTGTTGAGCTCAGGCAGAGATGGCGAGGTAAGGATACGCGGCGTTTCAGGTTCCTTCTTGGGTTTTCGGCGAAAAGAGAACATAATGTTATGGGAACTAAGAACGGACTGGAATCACGGAAAAGAGCGTCAGGATAGGATGGGAGGGCGCAAGCGCTCCTGCAGAAAGGGAAACGATGTAAGTACAAGGGTGTGGATACAAAGAAATATGTGTCTCTTCAGGGTCACACATCAAAACCAACGAACAACATAAGAGATCGCTTGAAGGTGGGAAATTATGTTCAGTTTTTAAATACTGTACATATCATAGATGCAACTTGCCAACATTCTGAATTCTTGATATAATCACAAATACATTTACAGCCTCACTTCAAAGCGCAAAAATCGAACAAAGCTATGGAGGTCGACCTCCGAAGATCCCAAAGATGACTCGTGAAGAAAAAGCAAAACAGTAGGAAGATCATGGCGAAATATTCTACAGACTATTGGAAACAGTTCAGGGTATACCGGTAGTAGTGGTAGCGTTTTCCATCCTCATTTTTTTCAGTGGTCGATTTGCCTCGGGGTAATCCAGCGGTCTTTTCAAATCAAAATCGCTGTTGGCGAGGAGATCCTCTCTTGGTTCATATGCGTCGTTGCTAGTAGACGGGGTCGGGACCATACGGGAAGATGGAGGTGAAACGGAATGAGAGGAATCGGTAGGTGGTGGTTTGCTACTAGAAGAGCGTCGACCTTTCTTTTGGCCCTGTCCAGCGGGTCCGGAGTCATGGATATAGTTACAAGGTAGATTTCTGCGGGCGCAGCTCGCACAAGCGGGATGAGCGCCATCGCATTTGGTCTTCCGAGCTAGAATTTTGTAAGATCAAGAATTCAACATAAAATTGAAGACCCGGCACACCTCGGCAGAAGTTACAAGCGACTACTTTTGGCCCAGAATTGGCTGCCGTTCGGGGTATCTTACCAGGAACAGTAGCAGCACGTTTGCGGTGCGCTGCCTGTTGTTCAGAAGCCGGACGAAGAGGAAGGAGGGTGGGAGCAGACATAGGTACAGGAGTTGATGGGGAAGGCTCAGGGAGAGAAAGAGTAGCAATGGCAGGCAACTCATTATCATGGAACAAGCTGCGTCCTTCGTTATGGTGAGGCGGCTTTGCAGCTCTGAGAGAGGAAGATCCCGGGAGAAGTCCGTCATCTCGCCTATCCAACGTAACCGCAATCTGGGGCAGGGGGCCAAAGCCTTCGCGACTAAGCTTATCAACGTTTGAGCTACGACGTGATAAGGGCTGTGAGGGAACATCTGGTGAAGCAGACACCTCGTCGGCGTCTGCGGACCTATCATCGCCACTGTCGCTTTCACTGTCATCGTCTTTACGTTGCCTAATCGCACCACGGCGCTTGTTTTGGGGCATGTAATCACATGAGTGCGATCGCTTAACGCATTGACTACACGCAGGGCGCCCACCATCGCATTTCAGCTTCCGTGCTGTTGATTGGCGTTCATGAGTAGGTTCATGTTTACAAAAGCCGTACTTACAACGACAGAAATTACAGGCAACTGTGATCTTCTTCGTACGTTGTTTCGTAGACCCTAAGATGACATCAGAATGATTCAGAAGAACCAAAATATCACAACGAACTGCAAGACCCGCGGGCAGAGGCACTTCCAGCCATGGCATCGGTTATAGGGCGATGGCCGGAGGGGATTTCTCCAGTTAGAATGTTGCGTGGTCCAGAAAGGGTTGGAAGGCGATGCATCCCCTGATGTGAGGCAGTGTCTATAGCCAGAATTGGTCTTGTTCCATGGGAAATGCCGCCTATATGAGTCATTCCTTGGGGATGAAGGTGCGGGACAGAGAGGTGGGATGGCGGTCGCTGTTGACGGAGGTATTCATTTCTAAACTTGTCAAAAAGATATTCTCTGGTATATTTCTGAAGAGTCTAGAAAAGGCATGTTCAATTGGTGCGTAGTGTATCAACTCGAGGCAGTTACGTACATCCATGTGATGAAAAACAGCCACTCGAAGGGCGAAAAAGTCGCTATGGAGGGGGTCTAGGACATCCAGAATACCCCAACGGTAGCTCCGAATGAATTTTCCACGTGAGAGATTATGTGAAAAAGATTGAGGGTATAGGAAAGGAGTGTACTGATGAACAAGCTCTGCACGCGAAGGTGGAGCCCTGGCGACGCCGTCGCTGTGAGAATACAAGTCAGGGGATATAAGCGCATAAGGTAGACGGAGGTGAGCAGTGGCGATAGGTGATGTGGGTGGCGTGGTATTATTACTGTTGGAGGGAGCGGGGCCATTGTGGTTGGCACCGAAACCATTTGAAGATTCCCCATTCTTAGGTGGCGTGTGGTCTTCCTGTACGTGTTGGTGATAAAGTGGTGAACTCGTGGTGTCCATATCAAAAATGCCGAAACCGATTCCAGCTTCTGCTAAGTCCCTACGGATAGCGAGTTTGACCGCCGCGAGGCGTTCATTCGACAGTATATCCGCCCGCGCAATGACAGGGAGAACATTGACGCGGGCAGATAAACGCCGAATGGTTTCGATCTCGACGGCCGGCAAGGTCGGCCGAAGCAGCAAGGGGTTGGTTGTCAGAGGTGGCTCAAGGATGACAGGTTCTTGTTCCGCATGAGAGAAACTGTTGGTACGCGCCCTTGGAATGAGAGGAGCAGATGGGCCCGGAACCGGTGGGGGCACGATCTGGTCCGGGTCGAGGAAATAGATGCAGCTGTGGAATCAAGTTCATGTATTGTGAGGAAGAAAGCAGCATGATGACGCACAGATGGACATAACGATCGGTTTTCTGCCCATTCCAGTCCTGTGAAATGAGTTGATCACAGAGCCGTCTCCTGTCTGTCGCGTAACTCACCATTTCAATGCTTTCCGCAAACCGGCCTTCGACATTGCGTAAGATTTCGGACAATGACCATTCTGCAGACTTTTCGTCTCTAAAGTCCAACGAGGGGGTGTCGACGAGGTTGAGGCCTATCGACTGGGGTTTACCATTTCCCTCAATGTCGACGTTGATATC